>CM045073.1:7530467-7542881 GCA_024542945.1 allo-octoploid hybrid of Carassius auratus x Cyprinus carpio | reverse complement strand
CCCCTTAATTTTCCTATTGTTATGTCTGCCATTTTGTTAATAAATTCCCTATTATACGAGCTGTGTTGTCTATGTCCTCTGGTGTTATGGCTGCTGGGTCGTAACATATTGGGGAGCTCATCCAATTACGTTTTCTTTTTTTTCGTGTGTGGAGGAAAATTTGTGACATATCTTGCCGTCCTGAAAAGTGTTTGGTGTAACTGCGGTAGGCCCACGTTAGTATTTTTATTTTTGGTGGTTATTCGGAGTGGGGGTAAGTTTCAGTTCACGGTGATTGATCTTGTTAATGGGATCAGTGCTGAGGTGGGCATGAGTTTAGCATTTAAAGTGCCCGAGCCCTTAACACCACTGAAGACTAGATAAAATTGTTATAGGCTAAATGCATTTATTTATTTTAGTGGGATCGCTGTTACTTGCAATTAGTTTGTAACGCATTTGTTTAGATTCGTAAGTGATCATTTAGTGAGAGCTAGTTATTTGTACACATGCATTTACAGGTTACATTAGTGTTATTATGGGATAACAGTTTGTTGAAATGGCTCGGTGGTGGATGTTTTCAGGAATCTCCTTCTGAGGAACTGCTTTCATTGTATACAAAGAGCAGTTGTTGCAGATAGCAGAGTTTTATAAAATAGAAATAACCTCTAAGGATAGAATTTAAAGGAAACTTTGCAGACATACTGAAAAGTAATCTTGTTAAGTTGGGTGTTTTAGAAAAGCCCTTAGTAGAAGAAATGGCTGGTCCTTCTGTGGGAGATCATGCTTTTGCTTTGAGAGAATTAGCTTTGAGAGAAAAGAGTTGCGTTAAAATGCAAAATTAGAGTTACTAAATCGTGAACTGGATCATGAGTTTGCATTAAAAGCAATGGAATTAGAAATGGCCAATAAGAAGGATGCTGCTGTCTCTGAATTTGACGTGGGACGAAATCGAGGATGGTTCCTCCTTTTCTGAAAGGGATGTTGAGAAATACTTTAGTCATCTTGAGAGGGTTGCTACTACTTTAAAGTGGCCTGCAGATTTTTGGTGTTTGTTACTGCAATGTGTGATCACTGGTAAGGCTAAGAAGCTTATTCTGTCTTGACTATAGAGAAGCAGCAGATTATGAAACCGTGAAATCCGCAATTTTAAAAGCCTATGAATTAGTTCGAGGCGTATAGACAGCGTTTCAGATATTATGTAAAACTTTCTGGTCAGACTTATGTGGAGTTTGCACATGAGAAAGAGATTTTGTTTGATCGATGGTGCGGTCTAAAAAGCTGAAACAGTTAGCACAACTAATGTTGGTGGAAGATTTTAAAAATGGCTTGCCTGCTGTTCTTCCATGATTTAAATGAACAGAAGGCTGAGACACTTCTCACAACGCTGCTATGTTAGCTGATGACTTTGTGTTGACACATAAGGTAGCATTTAAGGAGAAGTCATGGGACCGATATCCTGTTTCTTCATCAGTCTTAAGTTAAAAAAAATCATCTGGCAATAAACCATCGTTCCTTCTGATGACAGGGCTTGTTTTTAATGTAAAACTTCTGGACATTTAATTGCAAACTGTCCCGTTCTTAAAAAAAAGTCTAGCACAAAGTCTGTAGCTTTGATTTCAGGTGATTTTCCTTTGAAATCTGTTCTTTCACCTGACTCCATGATGCAGCCGGAAGGCTGGATATGGGCCATTCCTGAATAGTGGAACTGTGTCCGTGTCTAGTTCTAGTGAGTTTGTCCCTGTTAGCATACTTCAGAGATACTGGGGCTGCTTTGTCATTCATTTTGGAGGGAGTATTACCATTGTCTGAGAAGACTGCTACTGGTACTTTTGCTCTCGCTTCGAGGTTTCAAATGGGTTATTGATGAAGATGGGAGATGGGATATTGATGAGAAAGTGGGTGCCTTCTAACTTCGCTGATATCTGGAATGTTGTTGATCAAATTGTGGTTCCAGTTGATTATCGAGACATGATCTTAAGTGTGGCTCATGATGGTACGTTGGTCATTTGGGTGTAAGTAAAACATACCATCGAGTTTTACATAACTTTTACTGGCCGGTTTGAAGAAAGATGTGTCCCGGTATTGTCAAACTTGCCATACATGTCAAATGGTTGGGAAGCCTAATCAAACTATTCCTCCTGCTCCGTTGTTTCCAGTTCCTGTGGTGGCTGAACCTTTGAACACATAATCATTGATTGTGTTGGGCTTCTTCCTCATTCAAAGTCTGGATCTAAATACTTGTTCACCATAATGTGCGTGACTACACGATTTCCTGAGGTGGTACCTTTACATACTATAACGTCGAGAACATATCTAAAGCACTTGTTAAGTTCTTTACAATGTTCGGTTTACCAAAAGTAGTTCAGAGCATATCAAGGTACCAATTTTACATCTCGTATGTTTTCGCAGGTGCTCAAACGCTCCATATTAAACATGTTTTTTCATCTGCTTATCCTGAGAGTCAGGGCGATTAGAAAGGTTTCACCAGACCTTGAAATCTATGCTTCGTGCTTACTGTTTTGAGCTAGAACGAGATTGGGAGGAGGGAATTCCATGGCTACTTTTTGCTTCACGCAGGTAGTGCAGGAATCACTGGTTTAGTCCTGCTGAATTGGTCTTTGGCCATACTCGGGGACCTTTGACAGTCTTGAAAGAAAGTTGGCTATCCGATTAAAAATGTAAATCTCTTCCTGTGATGTCACTGATTTTTATACCCGCTTCATTGACCCTGTGAATTGGCTAAACAAAACATTGAGAAAGCACAAGGTAAAATTAAGGTCTGGTATGATAAAAAGGCTAGAGAACGTAAGTTTTAGACCTGGTGACAAAGTGCTGGTTTTGTTACCTTGCGGGAGGGTCCTGCAAGCCCGGTATAGTGGTCCTTATGTAGTGGAAAAGAAACTGTCCGACCGGATTGATTATTATTCATCTCCCAGATTGCCGTGAAAACTTCTAAAGTTTTTATGTTAATATGATTAAGATCTATCATGAGAGGGAGTTGAGTATTGAGAAGTCTCTGAAGTGTGTTCCTCTCAGCATCAAGCCAGCTGACGGACTGCATCTGTAGGCTTGGCAGTACATGAACCGTTGTATGAAGAGGTGGGACCTTCTAGATGTGTAGTTGAAGGCAGGTTGAGAAACTCTGAAGTGTTACTAACCTTGTCTAGTCAATTATCTAATTTATCTGCTGTGCAACAAAATGACATCTTGGATTTGGTGAAGAACTTTCTGGATTGTTTAGAGACATTCCTACTCAAACGCCTGTTATAGAGCACGATATAGATGTAGGATTTAACACTCGACCCATAAAGCAACATCCGTATCGTGTTAATCCATATAAAAGATCTCTTTTGAATAAAGAAGTTCAGTATATGCTAGAGAATCAAATTGCAGAGCCTAGTATTAGTCCCTGGAGTTCACCGTGTTTTCTGGTGGGTAAGTCTGATGGTAGTTATCGATTCTGTACTGACTACCGACGAGTAAATGCTGTAACCAAGGCTGATTGTTATCCATTGCCGAGTAGATGACTGTGTAGATCGTGAGGTTCCCACGACGTTTCAAAACTTGATTTGTTAAAGGGATACTGGCAGGTACCTTTAACAGGTCGGCTAAGGAGATTTCAGCATGTAACTCCTGATGCATTCCTTAATTATAGGGTAATGGCTTCGAATGCGAAATGCTCCTAGCACGTTCCAGAGACTTCGTTAATAATGTTCTGCTGCCGCTCTGGTTGTGAAGCCTACTTGGACGATTTAGTATTATACAGTTCTTCTTGGGATCAGCATTTGAACTTGCTTGGGAGGTCTTTTCTTGCTTGGCAGATGCAAAGCTGACTGTAAACTTAAGTAAATGTGAGTTCGGTAAAGCTAACCTAATTTATTTAGGTAAAGTGATTGAGGGGGACAGGTTCATCCAGTTGCGGCAAAGGTTACCGCAATTTGTGAATTTCCACCACCTGTTGATTGAAAACAACTGTGCTGGTTTTAGGGATGGTCGGTTATTATCGAGCATTCTGTAAAAATTTTGCAAATGTGGTTTCTCCCCTTACCGATTTGCTAAGTCCTAAGCGTTGTTTCACTGGTCAGACTCGTGTCAGACTGCTTTTGAGAATGTTAAATTCTTGTTGATTTCAGCACCTGTTTTGGTGGCACCAGACCACTTGAGACCTTTTAGTCTTGCCGTGGATCGAAGTGGACTGGGTGCAGGGAGCGGTTCTTCAGCAGAGGTGTTCTGATGAAGTACAACACCCTGTCTGTTACTTTTCAAAAAAGTTTGTTGCTGCCCAAAGGAATTATTCCACTATTGAGAAGGAGGCTTTGGCTTTAGTCCTCGCCATCTGTCATTTCGAGGTCTATTTGACTTGCTCTCATCCTATTGTTGTGTATTGTGATCACAATCCCTTATTTTTTTAATTCAATGCAACACTAATCAGCGCCTTATGTGTTGGAGTTTGACGTTACAACCATATGACCTCGATATCAAACACATTCGAGGTAAGGATAATGTGGTGGCTGATGCCCAGTCCCGGTCGGTTAGGGGCATAAACTAGAGAGGTAATGAAAAGGTGAAGGTTCACTATTCATGTATTCACACATATTCATGTATTTGTGATTTGTTTTAAGTTTTGATCTGTTTGTCCTCTAGAGGGCAGTGTGTTCTGTCTTTGTTTTATTAGGGACTGATTGCGGCACCTGTGGATGCTGTATGTTTGGAATAAAAAGTCCAAGCAGCCAGATCTGTGGGGCGAGGTGTTCGCAGCTGCTCTGTGTGCCTTATTGTCGCGGTCCTATTCCCCTTAATTTTCCTATTGTTATGTCTGCCATTTTGTTAATAAATTCCCTATTGTAATGCGAGCTGTGTTTTCTATGTCCTCTCAGATGTTATGGCTGCGGTGTAACAATCTAGATTAAATATTTATTTAAAATATTACTAAAAATCTTTATTTTTACTAAAAATATTTACCAGTGGAAAAAGAGAAACGGAGCTTTGCAATGTAAATGCTTCACCTTTATGTAATCATCTTGTATCTAAGTTACTATTATTGGTTAATCTTGACTCATTGGTTTGTACAGACTGGACCATATTATGGACGTAAAATGATGACTGGACACCTTGCTGCACAAGGAGTTCATGCATCAGAGGTTCGAGTGGAGAGGACATTGGCACAGATTAGCGTGAACCATATCACCAGTCTCGATGCCAGGTATGTGCCATAGTACATTACGGATAACTGCCCTATAATCTCTACACCAGTGCTTCTAAAACTGGGGGCTGAATACTTTCTATATGTTATCTAATTAACTCTGTTTTGTTTCAGGGTGCACGTAGATCT
Organism: allo-octoploid hybrid of Carassius auratus x Cyprinus carpio; assembly: GCA_024542945.1. Lineage (NCBI taxonomy): Eukaryota > Metazoa > Chordata > Actinopteri > Cypriniformes > allo-octoploid hybrid of Carassius auratus x Cyprinus carpio. Next base: position 7,537,570 of record CM045073.1, on the reverse strand, counting down.
GTAGTCAAGTCCAGCTTTGTCAAGTCCAAGTCAAGTCCAAGTCCAGGACTAGTCGAGACCGAGTCAAGACCGAGTCCAAAGAGGTTCGAGTCCAAGTCAAATCCAAGTCCAAAGTTTCGAGTCCAAGTCAAGACCGAGTCCAAATGAGAGAAAAAAGGATACTCTTCAAGACCACATACTTAACTACTGATAATGTATGTAATGCGAGAGACAGCATATCTCCTATTCTAAGAAAATAATTATAATATACATTATTATTTGTAATGATCAAAAAGCATGTGCAATCAATCAATCAATCAATCACCTTTATTTATATAGTGCTTTAAACAAAATACATTGCCAAAGCACTGAACAACATTCATTTGGAAAACAGTGTCTCAATAATGCAAAATGATAGTTAAAGGCAGTTCATCATTGAATTCATTGATGTCATCTCTGTTCAGTTGAAATAGTGTCTGTTTTAATTTGCAATCAAGTCAATCGATATCGCTGTAGATGAAGTGACCCCAACTAAGCAAGCCAGAGGCGACAGCGAAGGAACGCAAACTCCATCGGTGACAGAATGGAGAAAAACCTGGGAGAAACCAGGCTCAGTTGGGGGCCAGTTCTCCTCTGGACCAACGAAACCAGTAGTTCAATTCCAGGCTGCAGCAAAGTCAGATTGTGCAGAAGAATCATCTCTTTCCTGTGGTCTTGTCCTGGTGCTCCTCTGAGACAAGGTCTTTACAGGGGATCTGTATCTGGGGCTCTAGTTTTCCTGGTCTCTGCTGTCTTTCAGGTCAGTAGAGGTCCTTTCTAGGTGCTGATCCACCATCTGGTCTGGATACGCATCTGGATCCGGGTGACTGCAGTGACCCTCTGATCTGGACACAGACTGGATCTGGTGGCCACGGTGACCTCGGAACAAGAGCTAAACAGACAAATATTAGCGTGAATGCCATTCTTCTAATGATGTAGAAAGTCGGTGTTATGTGAAGTGTTCGTTCCAGTTTACCTAATTATGCAGCCTAAAAATCCTTTAACGGATTTGGATATTAAAAGCATATTAGTATGTTATGTGTATGCCAGGTTAAAGAGATGGGTCTTTAATCTAGATTTAAACTGCAAGAGTGTGTCTGCCTCCAACAATGTTAGGTAGGTTATTCCAGAGTTTAGGCCAAATAGGAAAAGGATCTGCGCCTCGAGTTGATTTTGATATTCTAGGTATTATCAAATTGCCTGAGTTTTGAGAACGTAAGGACGTAGAGGAGTATAATGTAAAAGGAGCTCATTCAAATACTGAGGTGCTAAACCATTCAGGGCTTTATAAGTAATAAGCAATATTTTAAAATCTATACTGATGTTTGATGAGGAGCCAGTGCAGTGTGGACAGGACGGCTAATATGGTCATACTTCCTGGTTCTAGTAAGAACTCTTGCTGCTGCATTTTGGACTAGCTGTAGTTTGTTTACTCAAGCGTCAGAACAACCACCCAATAAAGCATTACAGTAGTCTAACCTTGAAGTCATAAATGCATGGATTAACATTTCTGCATTTGACATTGAGAGCATAGGTCGTAATTTAGATATATTTTTGAGATGGAAAATGCAGTTTTACAAATGCTAGAAACGTGGCTTTCTAAGGAAAGATTAGCATCAAGTAGCACACCTAGGTTCCTAACTGATGACTAAGAATTGACAGAGCAACCATCAAGTCTTAGACAGTGTTCTAGGTTATTACAAGTAGAGTTTTAGGCCCTATGATTAACACCTCTGTTTTTCTGAATTTAGCAGTAAGAAATTACTCGTCATCCAATTTTTATATCGACTATGCATTCCATTAGTTTTTCAAATTGGTGTGTTTCACGGCTGCGAGGAAATATAGAGCTGCGTATCATCAGCATAACAGTGAAAGCTAACACCATGTTTCCTGATGATATCTCCCAAGGGTAACATATAAAGCGTGAAGAGTAGCTGCCCTAGAACTGAGCCTTGAGGTACTCCATACTGCACTTGTGATCGAATGATACATCTTCATTCACTGCTACGAACTGATGGCGGTCATATAAGTCACGATTTAAACCATGCTAATGCACTTCCACTGATGCCAACAAAGTGTTCAAGTCTATGCAAAAGAATGTTGTGGTCAATTGTGTCAAACGCAGCACTAAGATCCAATAAAACTAATAGAGAGATACACCACCATCAGATGATAAGAGCAGATCATTTGTAACTCTAAGGAGAGCAGTTTCAGTACTATGATACGGTCTAAATCCTGACTGGAAATCCTCACATATACCATTTTTCTCTAAGAAGGAATATAATTGTGAGGATACCACCTTTCTAGTATCTTGGACAGAAAAGGGAGATTCGAGATTGGTCTATAATTAACTAGTTCTCTGGGGTCAAGTTGTGGCTTTTTATGAGAGGCTTAATAACAGCCAGTTTGAAGGTTTTGGGGACATGTCCTAATAACAATGAGGAATTAATAATAGTCAGAAGAGGACCTATGACTTCTGGAAGCACCTCTTTTAAGAGCTTAGATGGTATAGGGTCTAACATACATGTTGTAAGTTTAGATGATTTAACAAGTTTATACAATTCTTCCTCTCCTATAGTAGAGAATGAGTGGAACTGTTCCTCAGGGGGTCTATAGTGCACTGTCTGATGAAACTGTAGCTGGACTGAATGGTTGCAATTTTATCTCTAATAGTATCGATTTTAGAAGTAAAGTAGTTCATAAAGTCATTACTGCTGTGGTGTTGGGAAATGCAACACTTGTTGAGGCTTTATTTTTCGTAATTTAGCCACTGTATTGAATAAATACCTGGTTATGTTTGTTTTCTTCTAAAAGAGAAGAAAAGTAATCAGATCTAGCAGTTTTAATGCTTTTCGGTAGGATATGCTACTTTCCGCCAAGCAATATGAAATACCTCTAGTTTTGTTTTCCTCCAGCTGCGCTCCATTTTTCGGCTGCTCTCTTTAGGGTGCAGTATGCTCATTATACCATGGTGTCAAACTGTTTTCCTTAACCTTTCTTAAGCGTAAAGGAGCAACTGTATTTAAAGTGCTAGAAAAGAGAGAGTCCATAGTTTCTGTTACATCATCAAGTTGTTCTGAGGTTTTGGATATGCTAAGGAATTCGGATACATCAGGAAGATAACTTAAAAAGCTGTCTTTGTGGTAGAAGTGATGGTTCTTCGATACTTGTAACAAGAAGAAGAATTTACAATTTTGGCTATATGAAGTTTACACAGAACTAAATAATGATCTGAGATATCATCACTTGGTTGAATAATTTCAACACTATCAACATCAATTCCATGTGACAGTATTAAATCTAGAGTATGATTTCACAATGAGTAGGTCCTGAAACGCGGTTGTCTAACACCAATAGAGTTCAGAATGTCTATAAATGCTGATCCCAATACATCTTTTCATTATCGACATGGATATTAAAATCACCAACTATTAAGACTTTATCTGCAGCCAGAACTAACTCTCGGATGTAAAATCACCAAACTCTTTAATAAAGTCTGTATGGTGCCCTGGTGGCCTGTATACAGTAGCCAGTACAAACATAACAGGGGATTTATCATTAACATTGGTTTCTCTGGATAATGTTATATGAAGCACCATTACTTCAAACGAGTTATACTTGAAGCCTGCCCTCTGAGAAATCCTGAAAACGTTATTATAATTGAAGCAACACCTCCCCTTTGCCTTTTAGACGCTCATGTTTATAACAATAATCTTGGGGGTGGACTCATTTAAAATAATGTAATCATCAGGTTTTAGCCAGGTTTCTGTCAAGCAGAGCACATCTATATTATGATCAGTTATCATATTATTTACAAAAGTGTTTTCGTAGAAATGGATCTGATATTCAATAAGCCAATCTTTATCATTTGTTTATCCATATTGCATTTGTTTTTTATTTGTTGAACCTCAATTAAATTGTTAACCTTAACTTGGTTTGGACGTTTTTTGTATTTTCTAGTTCGTGGAACAGACACAGTCTCTATAGTGTGATATCTAGGTGAAAGAGTCTCTATGTGCTGAGAATTAACTGACCTCTGTGACGGAGGCAGCTAGCAGACGGTCGGTTTAGCCAGTCTGTCTGCTTCCTGACCTGGGCCCCAGTTAGTCAAGTATAAACACTAAGACTATTTGCCATATTTCTAGACAGAAGAGTGGCCACCCCAGGAGGGGATGAAGACCATCTCTTTAAACAGGTCAGGTCTGCCCCAAAAGCTCGGCCCAATTGTCTATATAACCTATGTTATTCTGTGGGCACCACTTAGACATCCAGCCATTGAGTGATGACAATCTGCTATGCATCTCATCACCACGGTAAGCAGGGAGGGGACCAGAGCATATTACAGTGTCTGACATCGTGCTTGCAAGTTCACACACCTCTTTAAAGTTATTTTTAGTGATCTCCGACTGCGTAAGTCGAACATCATTAAGTAACAACTCTGTAGGACAGGGGTCTCCAAACTAGATCCTGGATGGCCAATGTCCTGAAAAGTTTAGCTCTAACTGGCCTTACCACATCTATCTGGAAGATAGATTATAGTGTGTCTTGTAAGAGCTTGATTAGCTGGTTCAAGTGTGTATAATTAGGGTTGAAGCTAACAGGGCGCTACATAACATCCCGGCCCAATGCATAGGCAGTCCTGATGGGCCCCTTGCCCCCCACCCATGAAAATATCCATGTAAAATAAAATATATTTCAGATTCATACTTTCAAGGCCCTCTCTGCCTTGGGGCCCTGGTGAATGAGTACTGGTTTTATCCCTCAGTCCCACCCTGGGACCTAAACTATAAAGGACACTGGCCCTCTAGAAGAGAGTTTGGAGCTGTAAGGTCAAATTATTTTATGTACTTTATTTTCATTTCATTTACTTAATAATGCTGCTTTTGCTGACATTATGTCTGTTGTCAAAATGTAAATGACTGATGCCTTGGACAGTGACACACACATGCAAAGCTTGGGATATGACGCATGGCATGGTTAAGGCTATAAGGGATACGCATTGCTCTAATGCATGCATAAATACAGCTAAATTTTTTGTCATACTGTACTAGTGCTTGCTATAGACTAGTCGAAATGCTGTCGGAAACAATCAACTACTCCAGCATGCATTAACTATAATGCATACAAAGTGTTTGCAAGTACGAGCGGAATTTTAGAATTACAATATTGCATGGAGTTGTTACTATATGACCTTATCTATATGTTGCATGTAAAAATAAAATATGTAATGTAATAATTAGGGTTGTGCCCTGAAGCAGAATACCTTATTCTGAATGGCACGGAAGATGACTTCAAAAACTAATAACGGACAAGGAATAATTCTGTCTGAATACCGGCTGAAGCTGACACAGTCTGGTGTTTTGTAGATAACAGGTGAGCCAGGGATCAGCACAATATTATACTACAGACCTCTAAAGTCACATGTGAAGTGAATGAATGTAAACTTTATGAGCCAAACAGCGAATCAACATCCAGATACTTTGTACAACTTATGAAGAGGTGTACAAGTAAGACTACATTTTCTACTCTAATATTACCTATATTTTTGGTACATTCTAGGATAAAATCAAAGTTGAACTAGATTTTTGTCTAGGAAATGCTGTCCTTCCCCATGGGATGTGGGATCAGGTCAGAGTGGACCATGTGGTGAGAATTTGATCTATCCCCTTCATGCAAGACATCTTGGTAGAATACAGGCATAACCACCACAACCGCCTTTACCTCCAGACAACATCAACTAAGGTCACATTTTATTATTCATTATTATCACAGATGTCAGATTTTAACCACATATATACTGTTCTGAGCTATAAGCTATTGGCAACAGTAGGGTTGTATTTGTTAACATTAGTTAATGCATTAGCTTATGAATTAAAAAACACTGCAAGACCGCTAGAAAGTTCTTACACTACCATTTAATACAGTATTGTCAGTATTTGTTTTTTCTTTACAATTCAAATGTTTCTATTTACAGGCAAAGTGCATTCCCAATTGCTGCCAGAGATGGCTGCAAGGCCAGGACTTCAGAGCAACTGCTGTCGAGGGCCTCAGAAGCACCTATAGACAGGAAATGGGACACAGTTTGACCCCTACATCAGCATTTGGCATTGACCCATTTCAATCTGGAAGAGGACAAAATCAGAGTTTAATTATCTCTATTGTGACCTTGGAAATGTATCAAGACTGTCTATCTGAACTAATCAACGCTACAGAAGATGTGCATAGAGATGCTTTATAGTGACCACCAACATGACTGACAAAACTTCTAATTGTACACCCTACAATATATTAAGAGCTGTATTAATGAAATTGAATTAAATAAAAATCCTCTGGTAGCCACTGAACATTTGAAACACATGCAGTAACCACAGTAGAGGTCTTCACGGGTCCAAAAATTTCTTGCCCAACCCGACAGAGACCCGTAATGTACCTACACTTAACCGACTCGGACCCGCTTCATTATTTCAAAAGCTGGACCCGACCCGGTAGATCCGAGAAATGCCTACCCGACTCGTATAACTTTGAAATTGGACCCAACCCGCATGGAAGACACAGACCCGACTGGACCGACGTTGACATATTCCACCTTAAATTGCTATTACAAGTCAATAAACCTGTTAAGGAATACAGCTTTTGTCTTACCTAATTTAAAGAGCCGTGGTCTCTCTTCCTTGTACCTGACTGCCCTGTGATGCATTACAATCCTCCAAGAAAGTTATTCATGATATTCCTCTCAGTATTCCAAGTCCAAGTGAATCCACTCATTATTTCAGCTTCAAAAGTCCAATTGATGTCACGGTGACGGGATGACAAATGCTACTGTGACATGTACATTCTGGACTCGAAAGCATTCGCAGATAATAACTTACTTAACTGTTTGCCTTTTGAACTATAATAATAACGCTCGTGTAATGCCATGGCAGCTGACATTATTTTATTTACTATCATCTGATCTCTGTCTGTGCTCTCTGCTCAACATCGAAGTCTGAATCTGAACCACTAAAACTTTAAGATTAAACGGTTCATTTATAATATTATAAAAATGGGAGAAAATGTAAAACGCGGTTTGGTAAGTGTCCCCCCTC
>CM045073.1:7324373-7530367 GCA_024542945.1 allo-octoploid hybrid of Carassius auratus x Cyprinus carpio | reverse complement strand
AAAACAGCCAAAAATGAAACTATTCCAATGAAAACCATAAAACATATGTTTTAATATAGGTTTGATATAGGTTTATATATGTGACATATATAGATTGGCCTTTTTCCTATATGTACATATATGTAAACCTATAATAATAAAATCCAAATCCATAGTCTGCTAGACAACATAAATAAAAGTCCAAAATGTAGAAATATACATTATTTATTTACAAGATCAATCAAATAGTACAAAACAAAAATATAGTACAAGAACAAAAAAAAAAAAAAAAAAAAAAACCTGCTAGGCAACATAAATAAAAGTAAAATATAGAAATGTACATTATGTATTTACAAGAACAATCAAATAGTACAAGAACAAAAATAAGACAAGAAACTGAACAGAAAAAAAATGATCTTGTTGCTCTTCCAGTCTGGAGCTTCGAATGAATAGATGTGTCTATCTGCCTCTCGCTGGCTGCGCACTTCTTCAATGTAGTATCTAGAGAAGACAAAAATAAGAAGACATTATTATTATTATACTATAGTGCTTCATCAGAACCCAAAGTGCTTTACGTACATCTGCGATTGGACACACATTTTGGATAAAGGGCTGATCATAATAAAAGTGCGTCATGTAAACACATCAGTTGGATGATTCTGATTGTATTCTGTTAAATCTGAAAGAAATTCTGATTGGAAACATCACCCCTCCCTTTTTATTTTAGCAGCATCGTTCTTTCATATGCACATGTCCGTCCACGGGGACTGCATTGTTAACAGTACACGGTCAATCATGTACATCCAAAGCAGAGAAAATTCATGGATAGGAAAAATTTAGCCACTTCTTACGCTTTTTTGGTTTAATAATAAATAAATAAACAATTATTAAACAATTATTAAACAATTATTAAACGCTGTCATTCCAATGTATCACCTGTTCCCGTACACTACAAACCATGCAGCTTTTCTTTATAAATCTTTTAATGTATTATAAAATGGGGACGCCAGCAACAGCTAAAGCTCCTTTTGAATTTTGTATAGAGAGTCATGCAGCAATGTATCGCTCTTCACTGGTCCACATCCTCAGCTTATGCAAATTCCTGGTCAGAGTTCACCAAACTTGAACTTTGGAACGCAGTAATGAAAATTTTTCGCATAAGCTTGTTGCTTCGTCCGACGATTCGATCGCGTATGAATGGAAGTCAATGGAGAGAAAAGTGCAGTGTGACGCCATCACTCATAACTAACTAACGCTGAGGGGCTGCTATAGGTTCTGCTCATGCTGTCAAACTGACGTCATCAGAAAAAATTATTCGTTACAGGGTGGAAATATTCAGAATTTAATAAGATTGCTAAGACAATATTTAATTGTTTACATCAAGATTAGCAATGTGTGCTAGTAAGCTTAAGTCACTCGATTTATGTGTATTTTAAACTTAACCCATACTTCAACTAATATTATAAAAAAAATAAAAAAATAAAATTGGGGAGTGACAGTTAAGGGTTAAGCTACAATCAAGGCTTGTTTATATTCAAGATCTACTGGTGTTGGTTCATCACTCTTACTCGGCTGTTGCGGCTTTCACTTTACACTTTTAAACTTTCAGACAGCTGTGCCCTCAGCCAACCCCGATTCTTCAGTCTGCCCTCCGTTAGCAGACATAATACTAAACAAGTGCTTACTAGCTGGAAATCCATTTCTAAGGCTGCTCCCTCTACAATCAAGCCTACACATTTGCATGGTCCTTCTAATGTTTTTCCTTCCAATTTTTATGCTCCTATTCTAATTTCAACGTTCTCCTTTCTTGTTTAAAAATAAATAAATAAATAAATCGCAATCTTAATTTCTCTATTCAAGAGACTCCTTGCCAGCATCTAATCCACGCTAAATTTTTAATCTAATTTTCTGCCTTTTGGTTATTCAGTTCTATTACTACTTGAGGGGTTAGCTAAATCTTCCAACAAATTAAAGACAAATGTCTGCCTATTACCTGCCCATATTGCAAAATTAATTACTTCATCTCACCGCCTTCTTGAAGTACCTCAATATTCTTCTGAGGCAGTAGATCTGCCTTCTACAGGTTATGCTTCCAGGGAATTCACTTCAAACCAATCCATTTGATCCTGCTCCATGCATTTCCTTCAGATCTATGATTCGACCAAAATTCTTCACACTCTCCTCAAGCACTCAAAACGACATGTGCAAGGTTCTGGTGTCACCTTAACAATTCTAAAATCAATAATCCTGTCCCTTCTCTGCATGGTGAAATTTCTTAAAAATCCGACCTAGAATTTCTAAACGCCTCAGCTCTATTTTTCCTAACGGAGCCCCTTTCCAAGGCGTTTAGAACTACATTAACCACTGTTCTCAAAGCTGCAGTCTATCTACTGGCTACATTCATTCAGAATTGGGGCAGCTACTTCAGCAGCTGAATGAGGGATCTCTACATCAGCTGTTAAGATCATGGGCAGATGGTCTTCCAAGCATTTGAATCATACATCAGACCTTATTCAAAACCATTATTGAAGCTCAGCAAGCTCTCCTGTAACTAATCAGGTAAATTCATGCAATTACTGGTGGTGGTGTTACTATATCTGTATGGTCTATCAAGGCCTGTACCATGTCTGGCCTGCTGTATTTCTGTATGGTCTTCAGGCCTGTCTGTGTCTGCCTATGCGATTTCTGCACGGCTATGAGACCTGTCGCGTCCGCTATCATGGCTATTTTTCTGTATGGTCTATCAAGGCCTGTCCTGTCCTGCCTATTGTGGCTATCTGTGTCTGCCTATGCTGGCTATTTCTGCACGGTCTATCGAGACCTGTCCGTGTCCGCTATCATGGCTATTTTTCTGTATGGTCTATCAAGGCCTGTCCCATGTCTGCCTATTGTGGCTATCTGTGTCTGGCCTATGTGGCTATTTCTGTACGGTCTATCTAGGCCTATCTGTGTCTGGCTATAATGGCTATTTCTGTTACGGCTATCGAGGCTCGTCCGGTTCTGCCTATCGTGGCTGTCTTGTGTCTGGCCTATCGGTTATTTCTGTACGCCTATCAAGGCCTGTCCGATCCCGCCATCATGGCTATTTTTCTGTACGGCTCCATTGAGGCTGTCCTGTGTCTGCCTTATCGGCTATTTTATGACGGTCTATCGAGGCCTGTCTGCGTCTGCCTATCGTGGCTAATCATGGTCTATCGAGGCCTGTCTTCAGCCTGCCTATGCTGGCTGTTCTGTCTGGCCTATTGTGGCTATTTATGTACGGTCTCATCGAGGGCTGTCTGTGTGGCTATCATGGCTATTTATGATCGGTCTATCGAGGCTGTCCTGGTCTCGCCTACGTCGTTCATGCTGGCCATTGACGGCTTTTTCCGTTTCATCGAGGCCTGTCTGTGTCTGCTATCATGGCTATTTTTCTTGTAGGTCCATCGAGGCTGTCTGTGTTCTGCCTATCATGCTATTGCGCCTGGCCTATCGTGGCTATTTATGTAATCGGGTCTATTGGGGTCTGTCTGTCTGCCTCATCGTGGTTGTCTCGCTCGCCTCATCGGCCTATTTATGTTTGGCTCTATCGGGCCTGTCCGTTCTGCCTATCATGGCTATTTCTGTTGGTCTATCGAGGCTCGTTCTGTGTCTGCCTAGCTGGCTATTTCTGTTGTGGTCTATCGAGGCCTGTCTGTGTCGGCCACCATCGTGGCTATTTCTGTTGGTCTATCGAGGCCTGTCCTGCGCTGCCTATCGTGGCTGTCTGTGTCTGCCTATCGTGTTGTCTGTGTCTGGCCTTATCTATTTCTGTAAAAACTTAGAAGTTTAATCTAACGTAATTTATACTGGTCATGCTAACTCTCTTTCTGTTTCTTCCAGGAACCTAGGATTCACAACTGGTGGGTATACTTCATCTACTTTTTTTGGGGAAGGCTGGCCCGTCTGAGGTCTCATAATCCACCAATTTTGGGGTCTGTTGCACCCTGCCTCGCTTCAGGCAGGAAATGCAGATTCAGCACCACCGGATTACATAACCATGGACGGGGCCTTCCCAAAGAAATTATAATTGTGCTGAGCTGTCAATAAATGTATGCTTCGGACATTCCTCTACCTCCAGTCTTCTGGTAGAAATGGAAGCTTTAGCCTAAGTTCTGCCAGGAAGACTCATTCACTTGTCAATTACCTCATCATTATCCAATCACGCCTTTATACTCCTGTATAAAAGATCGACTACACATGTTTGAGTTCGAGAGATCCAACGCACAACAACCTCCCCCTCCCCACCACCACCAGGATGGTCCTGTCCTTACCTTCCAGGGGTCATGCTCCTGCCTTCGCCTCAGGCAGGAAATGCAGATTCGCTACCCTCGGATTACGAACCATGGACGGGCCTTCCGCCAAAGAAATTTATAATTGTGCTCGCTGAGCTGTCAATAAATGTATGCTCTGCATTCCTCTATCTCCGAGTCTTCTGGTAGAACTATATTGTATGGCTGGAAGAGCACTAAGTTTGCAGTAACTTCGACCTCTGGCGGTAAATCATCATCACCCTGTGAACTCCCCTGTCATTCAAACTCATTGAGAGAATAGTGATGTTTATGCCAGAGGTTGAAATGCATTTGTCCTTTAAAACAGGAAACTTCCACATCTTGTATTTCATGTAATGTATGTTTGTAATACACCACACACTGGATGTCATCATTTAGGGGCCATCTTTTTCTTAGAGGGTGGTACTATGTCCCTTCATCCCCAATACGCCTCTCTCTCGCGGTCTCTGGAAGTGAGAAAAGAGAGAGAAGACAAAGTTGTCACTGTGCTGGTGTCATACCTTGTAACAGCTACTGGTAATGCACTTTATTATAAAAGTCTTACTCTATCTTTGAATATTATTATGTGGAATAGGTTTACAGCAAAGTGTCTTAAGTGATTCTCTATCAAGTCTAGTACCAGGTGGAATACAACGCATTTAATAAGAAAGATGCATCAAAATCTTGTTCAATTTGTGATAATCTTATAATAGAGTGCCGAGTTATGATGTCACTTTGTAGGCCAAAACGAGAGGTGAGTTAGCATTTTAGCACCATGGGTTCCCTTGCCCTAATGTCTATGGGTTTTTAAATGGGTTTTTGCTAAATCAGCCTGAAATAAGGTCTGTGGTTAACAAAGCCTCTAAATATTTTCAACGCTTTGATCTATGACATAAAACACACCAGTTATAACCTGCTTGTGATTTTTTTTTTTTTTTTTTAAACTTTATTGTGTCTTAAAAATGGTGTTTGCTTACAAGTTGCTAAAAGGGACTACATCCTTTATGGTACTTTAGATCGCCAGGAAATCTCTCCACTAGCCCTGCTTTCAGCCTCACGCTCAGTTTACTCTTTCAGTTAATATACATAACTTTATATATTTAGTCTTTTCTAAGTTGTAGTTTTACAAATATTATTGTACACATAATTCTGTGATATTAGGTAACCGGATTACCAGTTCTTATTTCGTGGAGAGACTGTAGTTCAATAATGGTGTTTTGTTTTGTCCCGAGATGCAAGCACAAGTCGGAAAGATGCTCGGTTTACCGCTTTTCCGTCCGATGTTTCCCAGCTGGAGACTCTGGGTTCAGGCCGTAAGGTAAGCTTTCACACAACGATGATTTCCATGTGAACACAGTATTGTGGAAGATTTTACAGGTCAATATGTAAACTAATCGGTATAATCAAGTGAATCTAGCCATTTATGTATCAAGTTATTCTACTGTTATAATCATGCATTTGACTGTATGTAGAGGCTCGCCTGAGAATGGAATAGGCAGAGAGTGCAGGGTATAGTATATGGGTCATCTGCACACCCCTATTTTGGACATTAGACTAAATATATGATCAGACCTCCTTGGTGCAGACATTAACAAAATACAGCATATAGTAAAGTTGGACACCTGTTTTGATATAAGACAAAATATATGATTAGGCTCCTCGCTTCAATTCCAAATAAATTCTACATCCTATAAGCAAGCTGGATACAGCCACATAAGGTAAAAGAGTTGATAAACAGGACCATATGTATGAAATTAATTGAACATGGGCACGCTTCAAAAGCACTCGTATGAAAATCGGCAGAACCATACAGACTCGACAGACTGTTCTGGCAGACCTTTCTCGGTTTTATTTTCTCTTGAAAATAAAATCTTTCTTATGGAAACAAGACCCCGAGACAGAGTGATTCCTCAGATCCATGGCAGAAGAAAATACGCTACAGTATTAACTGCCTTAATGTGACAATGAAAACTTTAATGGTGCATATTGCTTAACATGCTATTGTTACTTTGACGGTCAGATGGAGTAAAAGGCTAGTAAGAATAAACGCTTTTCATAACCAAATCAACAGCTAAAATACCTTTTGTCTTCTCTTAAAATATCAAATGCTTGTTTACTTTGCCACTGTTTATTAGATTAGATCCGCTCAGTTTTATTAAAGGCTAACTTTATCGTCCTGAGAAATGTGTTTGTTTAAAACATTCAAAATAATACCTGGTTTATTGGCTTATTGTAACTAGTTTGGATAAAATTATAGAAAGGGTGGGTCCTGCACCCTGATATTTGTGAACTTGGCTTTTACCCACTTATAATAATATGATTGTATTTATAAACAGCATTAGTTAAGGCATTAGAATGATAATAAATAATCTTTGTTATTTTAGTAGTAAATGTATTTAGTAGTAACTATATCTAATGTGCTATATAAACGCTTGACAGATCAATGAAGAAGATTAATGTAAATGCTGAAAACTCCATTCTAATATAATACAAATATTTTATTGTGTTTTTTTTTTTTCCCCACCCCACTTTGTAATTTTAATCTGTAAAGGTGTAACTTTCATAAAACTAACATTGCTTATTTTGAATTTATCCTTAGACGAGCTGACCGGAAGCCCAGTGTCCATTCTCAGATCTGGAGCTGTCATTTTCCTGCAGGGGAAAAAAAATGTACCTGTTTTGTTTTTATCCACTGGACAAATTTTGGAAAGGTTAGAGTTCAATTCCCAGAGAATATGCTGATATGTATAGCCTGAATGCATTGTAAGTCGCCTCTGACAAATACCAAAAATTTAATGTTAAACTATTGTATACTACTTGTATACTATTGTTTCTACACTCCTGTCAGCTCACAGTGATGTGGCATGCAGATAAAATTTACTACACTGGCTCTCACATTGGGGCTTGAGGATTACCAGGTAAAAATATATAGAAAATGTGAACAAAATGCGTATATATGGTTTTATTCAGGGAACGATATGGTTTATTTATATTATAATAAGTATTTGTTGATGCTATTGGACAATTCTCTTTAAATTCAACATATGTAATTATATACAACTATTATATTTATATTGTATTATTTTATATTATATTTATAATTTAACAGAGTTATGCTTGTTCAGAGATTGTTTGTATAGTTATCAGATATACATAGAACACTATTAGATTAGATTTACTTACAGAGACTCGATAAATCTTGTCTCTCATGCTGGCCCTTACAATACGGGTAAGTAAACCAGCATCTAAGCTGCACTGTTCTACATGTCCAGATTTATAGTGGTTCTCTCCTTGATCTATGATTTTTCTATCGCTCTAAGAAAAAAGGACATAATAATGGAAATTGATATGGCCATAGCTAACCTTAGTGCTTCGAGATGGTAAAAGCCCGTTATTTTTCTTGGCTTAATTGCAAATGGTATGCAAACATACAATCAAACATAATACAGTGAAAGGTAACCTTTAAAGTTTATTTAGGGCTACAATGATAAGGCATAATAATCTTAATCACAAAAAAATTATTATGGTTTATATAAAATAACAAAATATTACATAAAACATTAACAAAAGATAAAAAAAAATCTCAGAGAGACACACATAAAATTAGTTTCTAACATTTAAAAAAACTAATAGGCAATATTCCCATGGAAAGTGGAAAAGTGTTTATACACAGGCAGGATCATAATGAGCTGAAGCATGTTTTTTTTAATAAAGTTTGAGGAAGCTTGATGATGACATTGATCCCGACCATGGTGTGCTGTAGTCCGCTTTATAGCCTACCGTTAGCATTTTATATCTGACGGCTTTATTTAGACTTCAAAATGTATAAATTTTGGAGTAATTTGTAAAGATTATCTTGATGCAAAAACCGTAAGGCTCATAACTCTTTGTTGAACACAGATCTTATTTTTTTGCGATTTTCCAAAAGTCTATGGGAAAATGATGGCTTTTGATCGAGGGAACCCATGCGCCGCTAACTTTCAGGTTGGCCTACAAAGTGACGCCATAACTTCGCACTCTATTGGCCCTCAATTAACAGAAATTAATCTTCCGGTGGGGCAGAGCCACAAAAGCGTGTCAGTTTACAAATCCTGGGAACGGATTCAAAAGCGCCACGGATTATCAATTCCTGGGTACGGATTCAAAAACCGAGGTACGGTTTAAAAATCCGAGCACACGGATTGGAAATTCGTGAGCACGGTTTGTTAATCTGTGGGCACGATTTATTAAACAGAGGGAACAGTTTATGAATTCGTGAGTACGGTTTATAAACTGATGGAACGGAATGCAAAACCGCCACGGATTGATTTTTTCTCTTTACAGGTGACGTCGGGCTCCGTATTGCTAATGTAATAAAACACACTGGATGCAGACTGGTAGTGTACCTTGTTCTTTGAAGGTCTGTCATGACGCCTCATCATCCTCCTCCTCCTCCTCTTCCTCTTCCTTCCTGCACTATCCAATGACGCTTTGATAGGGTGTCCAGATTATTTATTTTTCCTTGGCACAAATTTTTTAGTGGATAGGCATTTTCGGCCCAGAAGGATCTGGTGTTTTGGAGGAGTGAAACCAATGTTTTGAAACCGGGTCCCAGAGTGGATATATTTGAAAACGACGCCATTGCTTCTGCCTTGACGGCTAATCTTACATTTTCTAAAAATATGCGTCATCAGCCCATGTCTCACCCTAGTCAAACACCACTATGTCACGAACAGCAACAAAAACATGAACAAACACTAAACGCTAACATTAACACGGATTAATAAATGTATTTGTTCCATGTCGCTTGTGTACCAGCGCAAGGTTTATCAGCAAATGCATTCTTCTCTTTTTAAGTGTATCTCTGTGGCAGAATTACAGCCACATGCTGGTATGGCATTTATACTACATCGGTTTCGGTGGATGCGGATATTTCTTGAGACGAGGGTAAAAAGATCGGAGGTCCGTCTCCGGTGGATGGGGCTGAAGAAGTAATGCTGCCTTCACACTGGCAGTTGAACCGCTCTGTAATACGCAATACTCCCCCAGTGGACTTCGTAATACACCGCTGAAAAGCATCGGAAAGCTTCAGAAGCTGAGTAGAACAAAATGGCGGTGAGATTATAATGATTGATATTGTCTGTATCTGAATGTGCATGTCAGGTCAGCTAAATGTGATATAGTGGTATATAGGGCTGCAACAACCCTACACTCGAAGCGAGAGATACGAAGTGTGTCCGAGAGCAGGGCCACAATATTTAATTATTCATTTTAATTGTATTAACTGCTCTTATAATGTTAGAAAATAAACAATAAATAAAATTAAATTAAAATCATTATTTATTTTATTAAAATTATGAATTCAGGTTTGTTTATCAGTACCATAGCAACGCCTAACTCCGCTTGGAGGGTTGATAGCAGAGCAGTCGATTGCAAGACTCTAGTGAGGACTCGGCTGGATTGTTGACTACACTGGAACTTTTGAAGCTAGGTGAATGGTTCAAACGGTAAAAAAAAAAAAGAACTGACGGATGATCCTGGGAGAAAGGAGCGTATGGAAGTGGGAGTTTGGAAAGAGGTTGACTAAAAATGGAGAAGAGGGAGAAGGCAGCGGTAGGCACAACTATGTTGAGAATGGGTCAAGTGGAAGGACACTGATATGGGTGATAGTGAAGGGGTATGGATAAGTCAAGAAGGTAAAAAGAGTGACAAAAGAGGAAATACTTTGCTGGGATCAGTACAAATAGGACAAGGAGTAATGAGGATTATGGGAAAGTAATAAATGATAATGGTATGGAAGGACTAGAGTTTAAAATCATGATTGAGATTTGTTAAGGAGAGGGGAATTTCCAATAAGTCCGCTGAAATTAACAACTGTATTGAGAAACCAGATCAGGGATATTATAGTAGCAAGGTTTTGAGATGGTAATCTAATGATCGGTTGTAAAAAATGAAGAACAGAGAGATGGAGCTGAAGGATTAAAAGAAATTGGGAGGTTTAAAGTACAAGTCAAATTGAAAAAGGAAACATGTTGAGTAAGGAAGTGATATGGGGGGGTACCAGTCAGGTTACAATGGAGGAAATCAAAGCAAATCTTAAAGGAGGATATCTAAAGGTGTCCAAGGATGCAGATAACTCGTGAGGGAGTGAGGAAGGACAGTGAGCTTGTGATTCTGGAGTTTGAGGAGGAAGTGCTCCCAAAGAATGATAACATTAGGTTTTTGAGTTATAGTGTAAGAGAGTATGTTCCAAAGCCAATGAGGTGTTATAACTGCCAAAGGTTTGGACATACAGCGATGACATGTAAAGGCAGAAGAAGGTGTAAGATGTGAAATGACCATGAGTATGGTCATTGTAATCACAAGTATGTAATTGTGGGGGTAGTCATAGTGTGGCTTACTGAGGGGTGTGAGGTGATGAGAAGGGAAATGGAAGTACAACGAGCTAAAATTCAAAATAAGATCTAATATGCAGAAGCTGTGAAAATGGTTAGTAAGAGTGATGAAAGAAACAGAGAGGAAAGACAAAATACAAAAGTACCAGACCAAGATAAGGAAGAGATAGTAATCGGTTGATCTAGAGAAGTTAGTCACTTTCATAGCAGGGGTGATAAATGCAACTATGGATGTTAAATCTAAAACGGAGAGAATACAAATAATTGTAAAAGCAGCAGTTCATCACCCAGATTTCAGGGAGTTGACATGGGAGGAGGTGAGGAATGAGCTAAAAAGTCAAGCAAGTCAGGAGCAAGTAGGGACTGGATAGTATTAATAATGGTCATCTTGCTACAAATGGAATGCTAGGAGCTTGATGGCCAACGGACAGGAATTAAAAAAAGTACATTGATGATCTTCCCAATAAACCAGACATTATTTGTGTACAGGAAACTTGTTTGAGACCAAATTTAGAATACAGGTTAGATGGATATGCCTCTGTGTAGTATGTTCAGTTGGAGGAAAGGGAAGAGGACAAAGGGTCGGCTGGACTGCTGACGATTTATTTAACAAAATATAACTGAAACTTTACAAACACCAACTGGTGACTTCTATTCTGACACGCTTGCACAACACTTTTGGTTTACTTCCTTCCGTTGGTCAGCAGTCTGTCTGTCTCTCTTGCTTCCGCCTCTCCTGGCGTTTTATACTCTTTCCACGCCAACTACTGAAACAAGAAACAGGTGATGATAATTTTTGCCCAAACCCTCCTCCAAAGTTTCTCTCAGTACGCTGAGCACCCCTCGGGCTGGCGCCCATAGAAAGCTTGAAGGGGGACAACCCCGTGGAGGCTTAGTGGGACCTCTCGCAGAGCGTAATAACAAGGGCTCTAGCCACCTATCCCAATTTTAGGCTTCCTGAACGAACTCTACGGATCATGGATTTAAGTGTGCGACTAAATCGTTCGACCAGGCGCCGGTTTGTGGAAGATAGACGCTAGTCTAATCGATTTAATGCCCAACAATCGCATAGTTCAGCTGTGAGCACGTGACATAAATGCCGGCCTGATCGGTAGGGATTACTTTGGAACCCCACCGGAGATAAGACGAACAGGGCATCCGCAACACTTTTAGTCGAAATGTTGCGGCGCCACCGCTTCAGGATCTCGTGTTGCATAATCAACTATGACTAATGCAAAGCGATGTCCTCGTGCCGATAGCTCTAATGGCCCGGATGAGGTCCATACCAATTCTCCAAGGGGACCTGCATTATGGGAAGAGAGGGCTAAGCAGCGCTTTTGGGCGGCCGGTGGGTTCACCAACTGACATTCCGGACAAGACCAGCACCACCTGGGCATGCTGTCATGAATGCCGCCAAAGAAACGGTCATGAGGCGATTTAGTGTTGCGCTGTCCCAAATGGCCCGCCATAGGTTAGAATGAGTCGCATGGAAAAGCATTTCCCGCGTCTTCGGAATTAACAATTGGGTTGTATTCACTTTGTCCAGCGCCTTGGGTCACTGATACAACCGGTCTCTTAAAATGGCAAAATATCGGATATGTGAGCGGGAGGGCAGGTTGAGAGGCTGGCCATCGATGGAGCGGACCTGTTGAAATGCATGCTTTAATGTCTCATCCTGAGACTGCTCCAGAGGAAAGTCATCCGCCCAGAGAAGCAGTCTCCCCGATTTCGCTCGTCCTCTGAAGCAGACCCCAGCGGTCCTGGCTCAGTTTCTCCCACCTGTATCCGCGTCTCCTTCTTGTGCCTTATTTCCCCAAGAGGCATCCCATTAATCCAATCCCCAATAAAACCGTAACGCTGGGCCAATTCATTCCCAAAATTATCGGATGCGGAGGTGGGGACTAACCGCCACCTCACACTATGCTTCTGTCCCCGAATTGAATAATAATTGGGACAACCGATCTCCACCACATCCCGTGTAAGAACCGCGACTTAACCACGCAGCTTGTATCCAATGCCCCGGGTTGAATCAGGCTTTGATGGATTGAGGTTTGGTTACATCCTGAATCCACCAAGGCCGGATATATCCCCTTAATACTCACAGGTATTTGGTACTCGCCAGCCTGACCAGGGGTGACCTGTGGGACGTCCGGGACCCGGATCATCGCCCCCACCTCCATCACTGGACACCTGTCCACGAAATGCTCCGGGTCCCCACAACACCAACAGGCCAGCCCAGACCTCACCCGCCCCAGTGGCAGGGAGTGGATTGAGAATTGGCGGAGAGAGCGGAGAAACGGAAGCACTGTCCCCCTCCGGGCACAAGCCCCGCCCCTGGGCGGGCACTTGGACTCACTGGGTGCCCTTGGTCAATCCCCGCACTGCCCCGGGCGGGCACAGGAGGGCCGGGTGGACGGGACAGGGTGAGAGAGAGAGAGGGGAATAGAGAGGAGGGAGAGAGAGTTAGAGGGCAGGGGTTCACGACCCTGGGCACGCCACCATGTGGTCCTCCGCCAGATGGATGGCCAACAATTGCCAACACTCAGCACTTCTGGAACAGCTCCAGGAAGGCCTCCGGATTGTCCTGGGGCCCCATCTGTGTAACGGTGCAGGTGCGGGTGGGCAGCCCAGCTGGCCTCGCCGTGAATCTCCCATCGATCCAGCCTCGAACCTCTTGCTGTCCCTCCTGCTGGGCCTGGACGATGGCTTGAAGCGCCTCCTGGTCGGGTCCTCAAGTCCAGCAGGGCCTGAGGTTGTTCAGGTGCAGGACCCTGAGGGAGGCTGGAGATGTCCACAAGCGGCGTGGAGGACGGCTTTGCTTGGCGGGCGTAGCGGCGGTCCTTCTTCCTTCCCTGGTTTCGCACCAGTGTAGAATGTTCGTGGAGGAAAGGAAGAGGACAAAGGGGTCGGCTGGACTGCTGACATATTTATGTAACAAAATATAACTGAAACTTTACAAACACCAACTGGTGACTTCTATTCTGACACATTTGCACAACACTTTTTTTTCGGTTAACTCTCCGGTTTCCGCTCCTCGGTTCGGGTCAGCAGTCCATCTCTCTCTCGCTTGCTCCGCTCTCCTGCCATTTTATACTCTCTCCACGCCCAATTACTGAAACAAGAAACAGGTGATGATAATTTTGCCCAAACCACTCATGGTGTGATGGGGGATGGAGTAGGGGAGTATGTGCTACATTTATTGAAATTATATCTCATTCAGAGAAGTAAATGTAGGGGAACTAACAAGAATATGTTAGTGTAGTGATCTGGACAAATGAGGGAGAATGTAATTATAAATTATTATAATCCATGTAGGAAATTAGAGTTGGGGCAGGTAAAACAAATAGTAGGGTTGGATGGTAATAAGGTGGTGGTATTTGGTGACCTTAATGCACATAGATACGCTATGGGGAGGAGTAAAACAGATGTAAATGGTGTGGTTATAGAAGAATTTTAGAAGAGAGAAACATGGTGTGTTTAAATGATGGGAGAGGGACTAGAATAGATGTACATACAGGGAACATCTCAGCATTAGATTTAGTTTCTAGGAACTTGAGGGTGTACTCACACTGCCAGTTTGAACCGCGTGCCGAAGTGCGTTGACCACCAAAGTGCGGTTCTTTGACTAGTGTGAGTGCTCGAATCGCGCCGGCTGCTCGATAGCCGCCCTGGCCGCTTGGAAGAGGTGGGCCAGGGCACGGTTCAGTTGGACTCGGGCCGGTTAGCATGCAGTGTGAGCGAACCGTCGGGCACGGAAAAGGACGCTTTGCATCACGGTTTCTGCGCGCTCCAAAACCAACATGGCAGGAAAGGTCGCTGGTCTACGGCAGAGGTGCAAAACGCATAAAAAACTAAAACTGCAAAGTCCTTGGTGCACTTCAGCTGGTATCTTGCAAACATCCTCATAATGAGCAGCACGATTCACGTGAAAATGTTACGCTCACTAAGTGACACATCTGTTTAACAACAGGCTGTGGACCAAACAACACAAAATTATCCACAAAGAAAACAGAGCGATGCACTCCATTGTGTTCATAGAGCGCTCTTCCTGTTTATCCGAAACCGCCGCACCATAATGACGTAGCGTCTCGCACGTAATGCTGAAACCCTATATGTGAGTGCAGGCCAGAGGGGAGTAGGGGAGGGGACATCAGTACTCGGGCCCGTTCATGGCAACCGTGCCTAGTGTGAGTACACCCTTAGTTTCTAGGAATTTAGCGGAATATGTGAGTGGGATCTATGTGAAGAATCATTGGTAGGTAGTGATCATTTTCCAGTATGGTGTAGTGTTTCATTGGAAATAAATAAGGATCAAAGGAAATTAGTGGGGAAATGGATATTTAGTAGTGCAAATGGGAAAGATATAAATATATGTGTGAGATAGAAATGGACAAAATAGATCTAAATGAGGAAATAGAGGAGATTGATAAAAATATTAGAACAACAATACTACAAGTTGCTAAAGAATCGAATCTAAAAGCAAAGGGAAAATGAAAAGAAAGGCAGTTCCCTGGTGGACAGAGGAGTGTGGGAAAATAGTGAAAGAAAGGAATAAAGCACTCAGATTATAAAGAAAAACACATAATTTTCATAATATGATTAAATATAAAGAAACACAAGCAAAGGTTAGGAAAATTATACGAAAAGCAAAAAATGCAAAGCTGGCAGACTTTCTGTAACAAAATTGGTAGAGCAACACCTGTTAGAGATGTGTGGAACATGATTAAGAGTATGCGAGGAATTCGAAGGAATGGAAGTATCCAATACTGAAGATGGGGAGGAAGCAGCAGTGTCTGACCAGGAGAAGGCAGAGATGATAGCAAGGCATTTACTCTTATTCATAGTTCGATAACTTAACGGAGGAGGGCAAGAAAGGAAGGACATTGACAAGATTAGCATATGGAGATTTACTTGAAAGAAGGGAGGGTAGTAACAGTATAATGGATGCACCAATACAATGGAAGAAATGAGAAGGGCAATAAAAAAGATCTGGATTAACATCTCTGGGTAAAGATGATATCTGCTATGTAATGATAGAACATTTAGGTATTTTAGCATCTACAAAGTTGCTGGGGTTTTATAATAAAGTATGGGAATAAGGAAATTGCCAGCTGGGTGGAAAGAAGCAGTAATTATTCTATCAGGAAACCAGGGAAAGATTTGTCAAGCCCAATGAATTATAGACCAATAGCACTTACATCACATGTAGGGAAAGATATTGGAAAGGATCATTACAGATAGATTATCTTTTATATGGAAAGTAGAGGAATTTATCACCTCATCAGAGTGGATTTAGGAGGGGTAGAGGAACCATGGATCCTGTTATGTGTTTGGAAACAGAGATAAAGAAAGCTCAAGTTAATAAAGAATCTGTAATGGCAGTGTTCTTTGATGTAGAAAAAGCCCACATATGGTTTGGAAGGATGGAGTAATGATACAATTAAAAATGATAGGAATAGGAGGTAGGACAATAATTGGATTAAGGGATTCTTGGATGAGAGAAGTATACAAGTAAGAATTGGGACAGCTGTTTCAAGAAGATACATGGTAGAGAATGGTACTCCTCAGGGTAGTGTTATTAGCCCATACTCTTTCCATAATGATTAATGATGTTTTTTCACAAGTACAGGATATCGGACAGTCACTGTTTGCTGATGATGGAGCCTTATGGAAAATGGGAAGGAACATTAATCACATTAAGGTAAAATACAAGAGGCAATTAATGTGGTGGAGAGATGGTCAATTGCATGGGATTTAAGTTTGCAATTGGGAAACCAAGACAGTATTTTTCACTAGAAAGAGAGGGGTTGAAGCTCAGGTAAAGATGTTGGGCAAGAAATAGAGCAAGTAAAAGTTTTAGGTTTTGGGGTATGTGGTTTGATGATAAGTTAACATGGAATGAACATATCAGAAGGGTAAATACCAAGTGTAAAAAGATTTTTATAAAGTGAATTTTTTTGTAAAAGACTATTTAAATAAATATTTATTTATTTATAGAAATTTAAAAGATATCAAAAATCCTTCAAAAACTGCACAAATGTTGAGTAAAAACATTAACAAACAGAGTAAAATTACATTTGTAAAAAAAAAAAAAAAAAAAAAAAACTATTATCTTGTTACAAAATTAAAGTTATTGTCTGGGGTCTCTTGAGACCCAAAACACGAGTGTTGACAGTAAAGCAAGACCATCAGAGGGTTAAGGAAAGTCCTTACCTTGGCCGTGGTCTTGCACAACACACATTCATCATTCCTGTTCTTATTTATACACAACAATTAAATTACCAATTATTATGGACAGCCGCATGATTTTATTCCTGAATGAAGCATTTTGAATGAATTAATTGTATAAAAGGCTCCTTTATTAACACAATGACTTGCTTTCATAATTTAAGCATCATTTCATTGATTAATTTCATTCATATTTCTGTATTAAAAATATTGCATAAAACAACTTCATTTCATTATCGTTTGTAATTGCTGTGTAAATGCACCTTCAGCCGTCGATCAGCATTAAACTGTAAATACATCTAAAATCATCTTCAGGCCTAGCTTCTATATCTCTGAATACTGATTTAACTGGTAAGAATTTAACATTAAAGATGACATACAAAGGTAAAAAGTAAAAATAATATACAAATAAATAAACTGAAAATCAGTTGCCCTTATGGAAAGTTCATTTTTGACACTGATGACACTGGCTTATTGTTCAAAGTGCTATTTCAGGGTTTGTATATGTTCTATAAACAAGTTCACCTTAAAATCATGATGTCAAATTCACATTTCACTAAATTCAATAACTGAAAAAACATATGATTTCCTAAATTTCTAGAAAGTCTCTATTAATAAACTGTGCAGCTTTTCCACACAGATTTTGATAGTTAGCTATAGATCAGACGTGTGCAAAGCAACAAAGGCTCTGCCTCAGTGCAGTTAAACCATTCATAATCTGGCTGTTTAATGAAGAGAAAGAGATCAAATGGTAGAAATAAACATGTTAAGAATCAATAGAAGCAGAGGACAATTATTATGAAATATGTGCCATTTTTCAGATTTCAGTATTTAAAAAAAAAAAAGCAATTGGAAGATTCCCTGATTTTCAGACACAAAAGTCAGTTTTGCTCCATCAGAAAGAAATGAAAACAAACAGCAAACCGCTGAATCGTTTGCAAAGTTCAATGAATAAGATTTTAAGCGACTCAGTTGATTCAAATCACTAATTAAGACAGTCACTTGTTGCCACCTACTGGCAGTTATAGTTTCATAATTAAAAAAAGTGTAACGAAGTCCAATGAAGATGAGCGTTGGAGAACCCAAGTGCAGTTTATTTACAGGTGATCCAAAATCAAACAATAAACAAATAAAGACTTGACTTGAGGGCATGAACAAACTTAACAAGACTTGAACAGACTAGATTCACCAACAGCAGGTTACAACATTAATACATGACAAGGCACAGAGGCAAAAAACATGACTACTTATAACAGACAATGAGGGTCACATGACATGAACAAACCAATGAGCAAACAGAACTGATAATCACATGACAAGACAATAAACCAATCAGAACACCACACATCCACAAGGCAGAGATAGATGAGGAGACAAGGGAAGTATGACAAACAGCAAGAAACAAACTACAAAATAAGAGACATGAAAACAAGAACATGAAACAAAACACAAACACCACATTACAAAAGCATCTTATTTCATTTTGCAATCATTAAATATTTCTAAATTAAAATGTTATTTTTTAAACATAACATTTATTCACAATCCATCTTTGAATTTAGTTGATAGTGATTTCATTTGATTGTAAATAGCCAAGCATGTCTTTTATTTGATTGATATTATTATTAGTATTATTATTATTATTATGAATCAACAAATAAAAGTTAACCCTGTGCAGTTTAAAATAATACCTTATTCTTATCTGTACATCCAAAATTATCAAACGATTTTTAACTCGGTTAGCGGTCACAAGAATACTCTGAGACAGACCGCACTGATGCTTCCGACCCCAGGGGTTAATGTCCAGGTGACAGTCTTGTTCAAGATGTGTTGTTTTGATTCAGTTGTTTGGAGCTTGTGGAGATTCCACTGTCAAATACTGTACAATAAGAGAAAGATAAAATACACTAAGATCTGCTTTAATACAAGATAATAAATGAAAGAATTGACTCAGTAACTTACAGTAGTGTCTTTAGTTTACAGTGTGGATCCTCCAGTAGAGCAGAGCAGCTTCACTCCTGAGTCTCCTGATTCATACGCCAGATCCAGTTCTGTCAGGTGTGGGAGTTTGATCTCAGAGCTGAAATCAGAGCAGCACAGCCTTCCTCTTCAATACTGCAGCTCCCTCAGCCTGCAGAGAGGGAGAACATGAATGATCTCTGAGTCTATGATTAAGTTTTAGATTTGGAGTGTGTTTGTGTGTGTGTTTGTATGAGCACTACTTTTTCTACACACCAGGATCAGTGCAATAGCTGATTATAACTTGCAAGCAGCTAAAACACATTAATTTAAGCGACTCTACCACATGATTCATGATTGTGATGCTGAACTAGTTTATAACATCATATAGGTGATAATGTTAAAATAAGAGTACCTTTTAGTATAACTATGACATATATATTACTTGCGGTTCAGTTTACTTAATTTGGATTGAGTTAAAATATTATTGTATTTTACTGTATTTTACTGTAATCTGACTCAAATTTTTAAGTGATTATTAAATGTAGAATGTGTTTCTAACTAGTAACTAATCACAAATATTGGTTAAAATTAATTGAGGTATTTGATTATTCTGGACATCCTATTCATTTGTATATTTTATGGGTCTTGCTTCTGGTCTCAGTTCCTTCCAGCTATTTTTAACTGTACAAAAACAGCTTGTTCTGCTGCTTGATATTACAAATTGGTGGTCTTACCATATTATTTTAATGTATTATCTTAATTATGAAACACTGGTTTGTAGGAAACAGTTTTACCATTTTACTCGCTTTGTAATTCTTCCTCATTATTTCCCTATTGCAGCTAATGAATTAGAAGTCTCACCCATCGCCATGAAAATAAAGAAAACTCTTTGAATGAGAAGGTGTGTCCAAACTTTTGTCTGTAACTGTAGTATATATATATATATATATATATATATATATATATATATATATATATTATATATATATATATATATATATATATATTTCTTCCCTCAATATTGTTCCTAACCTGTATGAGCTTCTTTCTCCTGTGAAACACAAAACATTTATAATTTGAATATTGTTGGCAACCAAGTTTGGGCACCATTGCTTTCCACTGAGTGGACTATCAAACATTTCTCAAAATATCTTCAGAAATATTTTTCCACAAATAAAGTCACAATGTTTTGAAATGACTTGAAAAAAAAGTAAAGTGACGACAGAATTTTCATTTTTGGGAGAACTATCCCTTTAACATGTTTTTGTTTAACAGTATTTTCACAGCAACATTTTGTTGTGTTCAATAATATAATAACACTCACCATAGTTTCTCCAGTTTACAGTGTGGATCCTCCAGTAGAGCACAGAGCAGCTTCACTCCTGAGTCTCCCTGGTGTATTACAGCTCAGATCCAGTTCTGTCAGGTGTGAGGGGTTTGATCTCAGAGCTGAAATCAGAGCAGCACAGCCTTCCTCTCCAATACTACAGTAACTCAGCCTGCAGAGAGTGAAGAACATGAATGACTCTCTGAGACTGTGTTTAAGTTTTAGGTTGATAGTGGGTTTGTATGAGCACTACTTTTTCTATACACAGGATCTGCACTATAGAGATTTTAACTTGTCAGCACAAGCACAAGCTAAGAAACTAATAGAAATGCACTCTACTCACATGATTCCTGATACTGAACTATTTTATCATTATCATTCTTCAAACCTTTTGTAGTATTGTACATGCAATAATGTTAAAATATTAAGAGTAACATTACAGTATAACTATGACATATTACCTGGTGTTTAAGATTGTGGGGAGGTTGAGAGGGCAGGTGTATTTGAAAACAGACATCACTTTTGTATGTGTGTGTGTGTGTGTGACAGAGAGTCTGTGTGTGTGTGTGTGTGCATGTGTGTGTGTCGTGGTGTGTGTGTGTGGGATGCTTGAGAGTTTAAAGGGTCTGAACTGAGGATTAGGGGGCAGCAAACAAAACCACTTCTACAGAAAACACATCTGAGTTTTACTTTTACTCCAAACCTTACAGTTACTGAAATGTGATGAGACTCACCTAGTTTCTTCAGTTTACAGTGTGGATACTCAGTAGAGCAGAGAGCAGCTTCACTCCCTGGTCTGCTGGTGTATTACCACTCAGATCCAGTTCTGTCAGGGTGTGAGGGGTTTGATCTCAGAGCTGAAATCAGAGCAGACCAGCCTTTCTGTGTAATATAACATCTGTAAAGACTGCAGAGAATATACAGAAGATTAAAAATGAGTTATTAGATATTGACTCATGTGTCCAATATTCGATGAAAATCACAGATGTAATATATATTTTATAGATATCAATTATTAAACCAGACACAGAGGTGACTCAGAGTCATGTTTCATTTTAATAGACTTCAGACTCAAACTGAAATTAACCTTCCGATTTAGCTCAACAAACAGTACTCAAATATTCCCATAAATATTCTAAACTTTCGGTATTAACATTAACTACTGAAGAAGATTTAGTATTTTTATTTGTATTCAGTCTGTTTATAGTGGAGCTGTACAGACCAGTACATTGTGATCATTTGTTTTCCTGATTTAATACTGAAAGAAGAAGAATCAGAAAGCAGCACCTTTTTTTTATACATATATAAAAGAACTTGGCTTGATTTTACCATTTAATGTTTCAGGATAGATAATGGTTAATATCTGATCTCCACGCGGTAGGTGGACATGAAACCTAGATATATTCTTGTTGTTGATATGGACTCGTTGATTAAGAGGAGATGTAGTAATGTTCACTGTGAAGCTCACACTGAGATGTACCTGAGAGAAAACAGATCTGACCATCTGATCTCCCAGGAAGAAAAAAAGTGTTTTAAAGTTTGTTGTTTTGCAGAACATCACAATTATATCTGACATGAGGATAAGGCCTGAAGTTGGGAGGAACATTTTATTATTATAATATAATAATAATAATGCTCAGCCTCCCTTCAGCACCAAATATGTTATTCCATTGGAATTATTTTTCATCTTCTGGTAAATACATGATATATGAGACTGGATAATTATCAAGACCACACAGAGACACCCAGACTACATGATTTATCAGCGCCATCATGATGGGCTCATTGTGCTATCTAATTCCCTTATCCAGCATACTGAGTATTTGGTTTAATTTACCCAGATAAATAAGATCGTATTATTCAAACACAACCTAACCAACTTCATTTTAATGTGACTAATGTAGCCTCGCCGACAGTTTAGTTTTTTCATTTGATTTGTCTGCTAAGGCCATGGCTGCTAACTCTCACGGATGCCACACATCAATTTTCTTCAACAGTAAAATCACAAAGTAAAGAGGACTGAGACCGCAGACAAGACAAGGCAGGATACTTATGTTATAAATCTCTCAGATTCTGTCAAATTTATTTAGAAATTCAAACAATAAATACAGTTTTAGGCTTGGCGACGTGACAGATCCCTATAGTGACGCTGAATGGATGATCTCAGCTAATGAACAATGTTAAAACAGTTGTTGTTATAATAAATAAAAAAAGCGAATATGTTCTTTTTTGTCTTGAGAAAAATCAATGCCTATCTTGTGTAGCCTACCTAAATATTTATCCAAATGAGTCAATATTGAATCAAATCCAAAGCACTGAACTGAAATCATAAAATTTGTGTCAAACAATAAAAAGAAGCTTATCAGAATTTTGCACATGTAAACAATATAAATTGTTGTTAAAACCTAATACAATACCTGCTTAGTTATTAAAATGTTTAGGTTTTTTTAACCAATTTATATTTAAAATAAAATATTTTAAAAGTATATAATTATCTAACATCTGACTAATTCAAAAATTAACCTCAAACATTAAATGCTAAATGGTGGTTATATATAGGCCTATCTAACATTACAAAAACATTAGTCAGAAGGTCGCTCTCAGTGACTGAACAGCCTGCGCTCTTACTATTCCGAAGTTGTTACAATGTTATCTGACATTCGTGTCTGCTTCATTAGAGCCTGTTGTGAGGAAAAAAGCTTAACGTGGTTTAATCATAAAAATCAATCAGGAAAAGTTTTTCATGCACTCAGTTGTAGCATGCAGTCCAGGATGGTCCCAGAGCATGAGCTGGAGCTTTTTGATCAATGTAGTTGTCCCTGACACCTGGCCCCTCTCCAGTGCCACAGCTGTATGGAGAACAAGAATTGAGGCAGCTGTGTGATAGTCTGGCAATGAACTACTGTAGTGTCAAACAAGGTTTCAGGGACTACAAGGAAAACGCCAAACATGGCAATTAAAGAGGGTCTTCTGAAATAAAACACACAGTAGATACACTGACTGGAGCACAGCTGAATGTGAAAGGGGATTTTCAGCGATGAATATTATTGTTACACCACTGAGAAATCAGCTGAAGATTGTCAATGTGTCCTCTTTGATGTTGGTAAAGTTAGTGGGTCCAACACTAGAGATGTGTAACCCAACTCAGTTTGTTAGGAAGTGTGTGATGACAAGGAGGTCAGCAGACCGTGATGTCTGTAGACAATGACAACATAAACCAGAGGAGCCTGCATTTACTCCTATTTGGCAGCTGATGAATGCAGGAATTGTAGTATGTGAATAAGTAAAATGTGATGCATTTAAAGTGTAAGCTGTTATGTCTGCACACGTCACACATCTGCACATGTGTGTTGGTTGTTTCATAATGCATTGTACTGTAAAAATAGCCCCTTTTGGTGTAAAACACATTAAGTCATTTTATACTTGAGAAATGTACTTAGTGCAGTAACGAAGTAAAGATACTCCAGAATGACCACCACTGGTCATGAAACTATACAAGCTAGTCTTATCCATGTTAAAGTATTTTTAACATTTTTTTTCTGGAGAAATAAATAAAAAAAGTAAAATGGCAGCACCATAAATGAATGTCACATGATTACATGCATCTGTTCTTTCTCGAAAGTGTCATTGATGTTTTACTTTTTCCTCCGTTTTAATAAGAATAATTTATGAATTATTAGATGGAAATTTGATTATTTTCACTTATTCAAACAAACCTGAACACAACTTTTAAGTGACTGGTGATGATCCCAATCCAATATTTGTAAAATCAGATTCACAACCCTGTTTCTGAAGACACTCAACTTTGCAGAGTTTGGTTGAATCTCTCTTATCAAACACACTTGATTCAACTCATCAGATCATTAGTAGAGCTATCTGTGATGTTAGCTGAGTGTGTCAAATAAGAAAGACCTCAAAATATACAGAAACAGTGAAGAGAAACACAGGCTATACTGTATAAAATAAAGTCAATCAAACAAGACACTGTAAAATACTCACTCAATCTTTCTAGATGCTTTGATCACTGGCAGGCAGCCTCAGAAGACATTCTTCTGAATAATGATATTTCCTTAGTATAAACTCATCCAGCTCTTTTCTGAGTTCAACAGCACAAACACCAGAGTCGACCACTGAGCAGCAGACAGAGAGAACTCCAGAGAGAGCGATCAATACCTGTTCTGTTCACTGATGTTTGTACTTCCTGCTCTAGTGAAGCGATCCTTCAGTTCATTCAGACAGTGGAACAGATTGATGGATTTCTCTGGAGAGGGACTCTCCCTGATCTTCTGTTTGATGTATGCAGCTGTTTCCTGATTGATATCAGAGCTGCTTACTGTCTTTCTCAGGACGCCTTGTAAGAGAGTCTGATTAGACTCTAATGAGAGACCGAGAAGGAACCTGAGGAAAAGATCCCAGGCCCGCTTCACTCTGTAAGGCCTTGTCCACTTCTCTCTTCAGTAAACTGATCATTGATGACCTGAGACACATTCCTCAGTCCCTGTGTTTAGTTCAGAAGAGGACAGCAGCTTGAATAAAGCAGCAAGAAACTCCTGAATACTCAGATGAACAAAGCTGAACACCTTCCCCAGCTGCAGTCCAGACTCCTCTCTGAAGATCTGGGTACAAACTCCTGAGTACACGGACACATCTCTGACATCAATGCCGCTCTCTTCTAGGTCCTCCTCGTAGAAGATCAGGTTCCTTTTTTCCAGCTGTTCAAAAGCCAGTTTTCCTAGAGACAGAATAGTCTTTCTAGCATGATCAGGATTGATTTCTATTTCCATCATACTTCTGTGTCTTAAGTTTGGTCTGAAAGATCAGGAAGTGTGTGAACATCTGTGTGAGAGTCTTGGGATCTCTGTACTCTCTGCTTTACCCATCATCCTCTCCAGAACAGGGCTGAAATCCAGCAGAAGACTGGGATGTGACACATGATGAACAGACTTCTTGATGATCGGATGTGTGTGACACTCTCTCAGCCAGACTCGGATCATTTATTCTCTTCCTGAAATATTCCTCCTTCTGAGGGTCGCTTGAATCCTCGTACCTCTGTGAGCTGGTGGACGACTCTCAGGAGGGATCTGATTGGCTGCTGCTGGTGAGGTGATCCAGAGGAAAGCAGAAGGAAGTAGGTTCCCCTTGATGAGGTTGGTAAGCAGCACATCCACTGAAGCTGATTCTGTCACATCAGACAAGCTCCGACTGTTTTGGAAATCTAGACACAGTCGACACTCATCCAGACCATCAAATATGAACATGACTTTGTAGTCCTCATAATCTGCTGACTTTAATTCTTTGGTTTCTGTGTGAAGGTGGTTTAGAAGATCCACAAGACTGAGATGTTTCTGTATCAAGTTCAGCTCCCTGAAAGGAAGTGGAAATATGAAATGAGACGTCCTGGATTGGCTTTTCCTTCAGTCCAGTCCAGAATGAACTTCTGCACAGAGACTGTTTTTCCAATTCCAGCTACTCCTTTAGTCAGCACAGTTCTGATGGGTTTGTCTTGTCCAGGTGAGGGTTTAAATATGTCATTGCAGTTGATTGGTGTCTCCTGTGTCTCTGGTCTCCTGGATACTGTCTCAATCTGTCTCACCTCATGTCTCATTATTGACCTCTCCACTGCCTCCCTCTGTGATGTAGAGCTCTGTGTAGATCTCATTCAGAGCGGTCGAGTCTCCATGATTGGACAGTCCTTCACTGAGTCTCTGATATTTATCCTGTAGTCTGGATCTCAGTTTTGTTGATACACAGGCATCAGTTCTGAGCAAGGAAATAATTGTTGTTATTGACAGAGCAATATTTTAGAAATTTATATTTAGGTTTGATCTGTTAGATATTAGATTGTGTGGTGACATTCAGGAACATAAGTGAATGAAGACAGAAGGTTGATAATGAAAACACAGGCTAGTAATCTGCTGATCCAGAGCTCTCTACTGGTCTGTAGTGTGTCAGCTGAGGTCTGTCTGGTTCATCTTCCTCAGGAGGAGCAGTGTGATCTTCAGAAGAGCCTCCTCTGACTCTGCTATGACCCTCATCATCATAACAGTCTCTTTCCAGAGCATTCTGGGTAATCTGGACTCAGTAGTCTCTTAAAGCTTTTAACTCAGAAATGATTTTGTGCTCAAGCTCCTGAAATCATAGTAAATATTCAAACAATAAACCTGCATTCAGTCACAGAGAAGGTGAACCAAAGGATCAATACACAAGAGTTAAAGCAATAATATTAAAACATCACTGAATTATATCAGACCTGCTAATAACTTCACTGTATGCTCAAAGATCAGCGCCTACAGATACTGAGGTTAAAAGAGAGTTTGACTGGATTGGCTGTTTGTTAGATTGATTTGTGCAGCAGTCAGGTTACATATGGATTCATCTTCTCTACTTTATTGGACATTGATCTGCTTTTATAGTGGACTACAACTTATCTTACGTGTGTGGAGGAAAGTAAATATGACTATTCAGAGAGGATTTCACAGATTTCTCCATTTCTTAATACTTTGCCCAGAAGATTATTGTGTTGGATGGACACAAACACACACACACACACACACACACACACACACACACACCACACACACACACACGCGACACACACACACAAACACATAAAGACACAAAACCAACCTTAAAATGGAGTATAAGTTCTTCTTTGCTGTGTGTGATTGCGTCCTTTATGTTTTTGACTGCAGTTACTGAAATATTGAATATTTTAGTAAAATGTATTTACAACACATTGGAAAATGAATGAATATCATAAATATTTCTGATACTATAAACTAAACAACACCTCATATCAGCAGATGTGTTCTCGAGCTGAACTCCATTGGTCGCGACCATTGACCGGTCACTCTTGATGGACACACAGCTGGGTTCAGGAGATTCATTCTGACACAGACTGAAATATAACAGAAATACAAACTGTTTCTGTAAATCTCACTCTGCTCTGACAGAAACACATTCACTGTTTCAATCTCCCTTTAATGTTCATCTTTCACTTGAGGAGTCTGTTGTGACTCGAGAGTTAAAATATTAAAGTATTATTTTTCTATGAATAAAAGGAATCTGCCCCATGTGCTCTTTTCATTCATATATTACAGAATAAAATGGACCAATACACACATATAGATAAAGACACAGACACATCCAGCAGCAACAGAGACAGCTGGTGACAATATCCATAACACACCACAGCTACAGTAAATATGACACTCATAATATCTCACCTGGACTCAACAGAAGAGTCTTCCCTCTGCAGAGATCTGAAACATCCATCGCTGGTTTTTCCTCACAGACACATCCATGTGTACCCCTGAATCTGACTATATAAAAAATGATATTGTAATGTGCATTTATTGTTTCTGAATATTACAAATGTGAAACATTTCAGGTTTTCTCATCTCTTGACTGCTCTTTATCTGTGTGTCATGTTTCTTCAGAGATTCATTCTGGAGGCCATGGTTTCTCTACAAAGAGATCCAGATGTTGATCACAGAGTCAGTTGTGAATCAGAGATTAATCAATCTCAGTAGTCAGACATCAGTACTGACTTGAAAAGGTGTTCTTCACATTTACACAGAATCAAATTATACACAAACAGCAAAACTAATTCAGACAAACACTGTGTTAAAATGAAAGTAAAAGTGTAATCTGACTATATACAGTTTTATCTGCTAATGTCATTTAAAACAAATATCTGACACTGCTTGTTGCATTTCACTGTAAACCAGTCAGGATTGATTTTAGCTATCAAAGATGATTGTTAAATCGTGATACTCACTGTTTTTTTTCTCTTAATGTAGTTTACTCTTCATACGACAAAACAGACCCGCTGTAATAGTTTCACTTTTCATGAGTCTCCTGACAAGGAAGAGTTTAAGTGTCCAAAACAAGACATAAAGGGTTATTTTCCTTAATATTGAAATTCATTATTTATTATTTAAAGTTACCCATAATGGAATGTAATATATTCACATATATGTGAAGCACTGTAAATATATTGAAATATATTTTGAAAATATATTTAAAAAATACATATCAATGGATGTGTATTTACATAGGCTATTTGTGAAATTATACTCATGCCTCAAATTACTTTAAATCAATGTGTTTTTTGCAGTTCAGCAATGCATTTAGTTTCTACACTATGTTTACCATTTTAAAGTTATTATTATATTATATTATATTATATTATATTATATTATATTATATTATATTATATTATATTATATTATATTATATTATATTATATTATATTGATCCTATGTTCTAATTCAGTTTAGGCCTACTATCAACTTAATATGTTATCAAATGTCAGGATAAGTTTTTAATGTTATGTATATGTAAACGCTGTGTAATGTGTTTGATTGCGCTGAACATTCGAGGTGCATTTAAACTGAGGGGAGGGAGTTACTATAGAACGGGCGGCAGCTCTGCTGACAAGTAGCAAACTCCTCCTCTCTACGCGTTTGTTTTACTGCTTTCAGGTAAGTTTAGTCCCTAAAATTACACAAATAATACATACAACGCTTTACTGACACTTTCTTACATGTAATTGACATGCTTCTGTTGAATATTTACTTTACAGAAATGGTTCAGTGTCATGGGAATAAGTCCATTAGCATCTGCAACCGTGAGCTAACAGAGGCTAACTATAAGACGTAAGCTAGCTATGATTTGAGCTTCTTTATGAAAGTTTGGGATGTTAATCACATTTTATGTAAATTAGTTTTTTATAGCTTTGTAAATGTTTTGCTGGAATTTGTTGATTTGTTGAAAAAAGCTAATTAATTTAACCTAAAAGTATGCACAGTACTGTTAATTAAGGTTGCCAACCATTCCAAAACATGGAATCCCTGTATTTAAAGAGTAACTAAACCCTAAACCAACTTTTTTAGTTAATGATCTGTAAGAATAGGGCTTTATTAGTGCTGTTCATTGATTTGAGGTTTTTGACATTTGAGTATAAAGTGTTTTATTTCTACAATATATGGTGTAAAACGCTCGAGTGCTGCCCCTTTCAGGTTGAACGTGGCTACGCAGCTGATTTTTTCTATTGGATGTTGTGGTGGCAGGTGACTGAAGCAGTTTCCAGCCCACCCCCTTTGGTATCGAGCTACCACGCCTTGGCAGTATAAAACCATCTTGTTCTGTCAAAATCACTGTAGTGAGTTGAATTGCGAGTATTGAAAATGACCAGGATAGAGTATTATAGCATCTATTTAGCATAGCATTTATATACTTGATTATTTTGTGTAACCTATGTCGTAATTAGCATAGTTGTTAGTGTAACGTTAGTATTGTTAGAGCAGTTAGTTAGTAGCATAGTATTGCATCAGTTAGATAGCTCAAGTCGCTAGATTTATCTGTATTTAGTACAGTGGTCAGGATGGTACGTAGGGTGTAGTGTTGCTGGTTGCGACAGCACTTGGACTGCATAGTTTTCCAGCAGACTTTAAAAATTAGGTGCCAGTGGTTGCATGCACTTGGCCTGGAAGACCGCAAGTTCCGCCTAGAGCTGCAGTGTGCAAACTGCCTTTACGGATTGCTTCTAACGCAATGGAGGTGGAAATGGATCTTCTCACACAGCTCACGCTGAAAAGTGGACGGTCGGTAGTTAAGACGCAGTTTGAGCCAGTGGTTCGAATTGATATGGCTCAGGCCACAGACACCTCGACATCCTCCACTTCAGGTGAAGGTGGGGAGAAAAGTCCTCTACTTTAAATGAACGCTCTGTTGCAAAGCTACTTGCGCACTACAGTCACTCTCCATTTTAGCAACTCTGACAGCAGCTGTCAATCAATCCGTCACTGCAGGTCTCGGGTTTACCTAACGCTCAGCCCGCCCCTCGTTCATCCCCTCTATCTCTGCTGTGCTCTGCCCACTTTTCAGCATTTTTCAAATATTGCCAGTGGGTGGAGTAAGGCCTGAACAGGGGTTTAGTTACCCTTTAGGCATTATGTAATTAAACTTCACCTTATGTTGTTCCAAACCTGTACCTCCTTTTATCTTTGGAACACAGTTAAAACAATATATTTTAGATTTAATCGCCCATTGAAACTGTGTTAAATGGCTACTGTCCATGTCCAGAAAGGTAATGAAAACATCATCAAAGTAGTTCATGTGACATCAGAGGGTCAGTTAGAATATTTTGAAGCTTAAATAAAAAAAAAATCTGTTGAACAAATCTGTATCTGTTGTTACCTAGAGGCTATAAATCAAAAACTTTTGTTACAGTAGCCCATTCAACTTTAGTCAGAGTCGATCCATAGTAAAAGTTGTTTTATTTATGATATGCATTTAGATGTTTACATGCAGTTCTCTTGTGCTCTTTTTTACTTGTGAAAAGTACCTCAATTAATGTGCTGCAAAATTGTGGAAAACAGGTGAAAAGGGTCAAAAGGAATGATGTAGATCAAAGCGTCTACTTTTGAAACCTTGAACATGCTTTTTCAATTGCTGCTGGCTTGTTCATTGTGGGTTTGTAGTAATGTTCACTGGTAAGTCTGGAACACCAACTTAGTGAGGTTGGGTCCTTGAAAATAACAGTGGGTCACTCATGCAGCTCCATAACTTTTACCAGAAGTTCCTCCCTAAAGTTCTGGGTTGTGGGTTCAGAATTTTCCTAGCCACCCATTCCTTAAAATGCTTGGGAAAAACCACATTGTATCGGGAACACCTAAAACACACACAGTGCAAAAAGTAAAAAATTGTACTTACTGTAAGAAATAATAACCAAGCATACCTCTGTGTACCTGTCCATTTAACCTACCCAGAAATATGTCTATATGCATCGAACTTTAAAATAATAAATTACTTGTTTTTCATGCTGTGTACTCGCCTGATGAGGCTGTGGCCTGTTCACGGTTTACATTTTCATTGTGATCAAAGACAGCCAGTTGTGTAATGAGCAACCATTGAGGAGTAGTGAAAGTGGAGGTTCTTCTGACAGTACTCAGGAGAACAGAGTGGTACACCTTAAGACTGCCTGAAAAACCAGAATAAACTATGAACAACTGCATATCAAATATTAAAATGTGTTGCTTACAAGCAGCTTGCCTGTATGCTTGAATAAGGCCATTTGTCTCAGGTCCTTCAGGAGACTTGGATTTAATACTAGTTTGATGCATTACTGCCGCTTCTGTTCACATTTATCTCATACTATATTCTCATATCCAGTCCAGTTTCTTTTAGATAGTCAAAAGAATATTTTGTACCTTGTTCCTTCTCCGCTTGAAGCTAAAATATTTTTAACATTTCCTTCTATTTGTTCTATACTCTGTAGCTGAGCCATCATTTCTTGTCTTTCTTGGTTATATTACCCACATGATATGAGGATATGTTCCACCGTCTCCTTTTCCTGACAATAATTACACAAACCTGTTGGATGCTTCCCATAGTATGAAGGGTGCTATTTAAGTTACTGTGTCCCATTCTTAACCTACTTAAAATGACTTGCTCTTTTCTGTTTCTTCCCTTCCCTTTAATACCACTCTGTTTTGTACTGAGTAACAGTGTCTTCCTTTTGTTTCATTTCTCCACTGCTGTTGCCATTTCTCCATTATTTCATTCCAAACTATACTCTTTCCCTCTGACTTAGCTAATTTGATATGTATTTCAACATTTCCTTTTTTCCTGCCTTTTTGCTAGTTTGTCTGCTTCCTCATTTCCTTGAATACCTGAATGTGCCGGAACCCACTGAACGTGAATCAATTTTTCCCTTGTCTGATTGCTATTGTGTAATTTCATAAAATTTTATAAAGTAGGCCCTGATGATTTTAGCTGCCTGCTTCAATGCTCATAAGAACTTGACCCCAGAGAACTTGTTAATTATAGACCAATCTCGAATCTCCCTTTTCTGTCCAAGATACTAGAAAGGTGGTATCCTCCAATTATATTCCTTCTTAGAGAATAATGGTATATTGAGGAATTCCAGTCAGGATTTAGACCGTATCATAGTACTGAGACTGCTCTCCTTAGAGTTACAAATGATCTGCTCTTATCATCTGATGCGTGGGTGTATCTCTCTATTAGTTTTATTGGATCTTAGTGCTGCGTTTGACTTACAATTGACCACAACATTCTTTTGCATAGACTTGAACACTTTGTTGGCATCAGTGGAAGTGCATTAGCATGATTTCAATCGTTACTTATATGACCGCCATCAGTTAGTAGTCAGTGAATGAAGATGTATCATACCGATCACAAGTGCAGTATGGAGTACCTCAAGGCTCAGTACTAGGGCCGCTACTCTTCACGCTTTATATGTTACCCTTGGGAGATATCATCAGGAAACATGGTGTTAGTTTTCACTGTTATGCTGATGATACGCAGCTCTATATTTCCTCGCAGCCTGGTGAAACACACCAATTTGAAAAACTAATGGAATGCATAGTCGATATAAAAAATTGGATGCGAGTAATTTCTTACTGCTAAATTCAGAAAAACAGAGGTGTTAATCATAGGGCCTAAAAACTCTGCTTATAATAAACTAGAACACTGTCTAAGACTTGATGGTTGCTCTGTCAATTCTTAGTCATCAGTTAGGAACCTAGGTGTGCTACTTGATCTGCAATCTTTCCTTGGAAAGCCACGTTCTAGCATTTGTAAACTGCATTTTTCCATCTCAAAAATATATATAAATTACGCCTATGCTCTCAAT
This sequence comes from allo-octoploid hybrid of Carassius auratus x Cyprinus carpio, assembly GCA_024542945.1. Lineage (NCBI taxonomy): Eukaryota > Metazoa > Chordata > Actinopteri > Cypriniformes > allo-octoploid hybrid of Carassius auratus x Cyprinus carpio. Next base: position 7,497,547 of record CM045073.1, on the reverse strand, counting down.
GTCAAATGCAGAAATGTTAATCCATGCATTTATGACTTCAAGGTTAGACTATTGTAATGCTTTATTGTTCTGCAGCTGGTAAAACAAACTACAGCTAGTCCAAAATGCAGCAGCAAGAGTTCTTACTAGAACCAGGAAGTATGACCATATTAGCCCGGTCCTGTCCACACTGCACTGGCTCCCTATCAAACATCGTATAGATTTTAAAAATATTGCTTATTACTTATAAAGCCCTGAATGGTTTAGCACCTCAGGATTTGAATGAGCTCCTTTTACATTATACTCCCTCTACGCTGCTACGTTCTCAAAACTCAGGCAATTTGATAATACCTAGAATATCAAAATCAACTCTGCGTGCAGATCCTTTTCCTATTTGGCGGCTAAACTCTGGAATAACCTACCTAACATTGTTCGGGAGGCAGACACACTCTTGCAGTTTAAATCTAGATTAAAGACCCATCTCTTTAACCTGCATACACATAACATACTAATATGCTTTTAATATCCAAATCTTAAAGGATTTTAGGCTGCATTATAGGTAAACCGGAACCGGAAACACTTCACATAACACCGATACTTCTACATCATTAGAAGAATGGCATCTACGCTAATATTTGTCTGTTTCTCTCTTGTTCCGAGGTCACGTGGCCAAGAGATCCAGTCTGTGTCCAGATCAGAGGGTCACTGCAGTCACCCGGATCCAGGGCTATCCAGACCAGATGGTGGATCAGCACCTAGAAAGGACCTCTACTGCCCTGAAAGACAGTGGAGACCAGGACAACTAGAGCCCCAGATACAGATCCCCTGTAAGACCTTGTCTCAGAGGACCACCAGGACAAGACCACAGGAAACAGATGATTCTTCTGCACAATCTGACTTTTGCTCCAGCCTGGAATTGAACTACTGGTTTTCGTCTGGTCAGAGGAGAACTGGCCCCCAACTGAGCCTGGTTTCTCCCAAGGTTTTTTTCTCCATTCTGTCACCGATGGAGTTTGCGGTTCCTTGCGCTGTCGCCCTGGCTTGCTTAGTTGGGGTCACTTCATCTACAGCGATATCATTGACTTGATTGCAAATAAAAACAGACACTATTTCAACTGAACAGAGATGACATAACTGAATTCAATGATGAACTGCCTTAAACTATCATTTTGCATTATTGAGACACTGTTTTCCAAATGAATGTTGTTCAGTGCTTTGCCTAATGTATTTTGTTTAAAGCACTATATAAGTAAAGGTGATTGATTGATTGATTGATAAGTGCTGATACAGGATCACTACATACTATAAAATCTTGGTTACCGTTTTCTACAATCCACTGTACTGTTATCATGATGGCACACATTCCTATTGCATATATACTTACAGTAAATAGTCAGATGTTCTTTTACTTATTTCTATCTTGTGTGTACTCACAGTCATCCCTAGGCCCGTTAAATTTTTCCTTCTTTTGATCCATCTGTAAAAATCTGAATATACTCCTTATATATGCACTCCCTTCTTCTGTAATACTCTGCTATTGTATCAGATGACTTATCACTCTGTTTATTATTCAGTAATTCTTTATCTACTTTTGGGTATTCTAATATCCAGACTGGTCTATTTGGCATATATTAGTTTCCTCATACTTTCTCCGTCTCCCAGCTTGCTTGCAAAACCTTTTTTGTTTGGGTGGCTGTCAAAGGTGACTTAATCACCTGAGACCACAAATAAGTCTGATCTCACTCTCAGTTGCAGTTGTCTGCGAACTGAGAGTGAGATCAATTATAAAGAGAGAATTTATATATTTATTATTATATGATTATTATTATTATTATTATTATTATTATTATATATATAGAATAATTAGACTATGGGCCATTTAACTTAAAAGTAACAGCCAATGACTGCAAAGAATTTCAAACTGTTGCCATAACAGTGCTTGATATTTAGAAATGATTTTATTGGTCTGCTGGTTGCTAAGTGAGATTAGCAATTCATTCTGAGACAAGGCCAGAAGAAAACAAGCAGAGCCTGACATATCACATCTTACTTATTAAAATAATTTATATTAATATATTGCATTACTTCATTTGTGAAACCCTTTTCACATTTGACCTTCTAAATGTGTTTGTATGTGATGTGTATTTATGGGTGCTCCAATATGTTTGTGTGTGCGTGTTAGTAAGGCATGTGTCATGTGATCTGTGTAGACACACTACCACCATCTACCAAGGCTTTGGATATGGAGGATGGGTTGACAATATATACACATTTTCAGTGTCCTAAATGGCCACTTCCTGCAGAGTTTAGCTCCAACCTTATTAATCTAACAAACAGAAGCAGCTAATGAAGGTCTTCAGGAATTACTTGAAAATTAGTTACAGCAGCTGGAGCAAGGCAGGACCTAAACTCTGCAAGACTGCTAGAAAGTTCTTACACTACCATTTAATACAGCATTGTCATATCAAGACTGTCTATATGAACTAATCAACATTACCAGAAGATGTGCATAGAGATGCTTTATAGTGTACCACTAACATGACTGACAAAACTTCTCTGATTCTACATTCACTTTTCAGAGTAATGTAACATGAAAATGTATAGAATATTGAACAATACAATCATATTAAGAGTTATTAATAAAAACAAATAAAGTCTTCTGGTAGCAATTGAACATGCACTGTACCACAACAGCAACCTTATAAAAACTGTCCCGCTCTCCTGTGGGCCTAATTACATTCAAAACTTTAGAGAGGCCAACTAAAAACCTAACATGACAACAAAACTTGTTCAATTGTGCATTCATTTTTTTGCATACTGTTGCATGAAATGTATACAAATTAGGAAAACCCTACAATTATATTAAGAGCTGTATTCATGAAATTGAATGAAATAAAATCTTCTGGTAGCCACTGAACATTTGAGACAACATGCAGTATACCACAGTAGCAAACTTATTCATAACTAAACTGCTCATCTCTGGCCCTAATTACACTTAACACCCGGGAGGCCAGCTACAGCCACCAGGGATTCCCCTGTAATTACAGACCCACATTTTACACATCCTTGACCCTCCTGAAGTATAACATGACTACATAGTCTTCAACCAACCAAACTTGGACAGCAGCGCAGCACAGGACTGTTCATCACTCCTGTAAAAAACATTACAAATATATGATCATTAAGAATCAGTTTAAAATCACCTTTTGCTTTAATTAATTAAAACAAAAGCGTATAGGACTTCATTACACCTCTATTTGATGCTGGTGGTCATTTGTCACATTCAGCAGTCTGATATTTCTTAATATAAAACAATAAGGGGTGGTTTCCGGGTCCAGACTAAAATGCCTGAAAAAGCTTGACTGACATTTTAAAATATATTGTATAAATTGTGTATAAGATGCACAACCAGTAATGTTTTCTGCAAGGTATGTTTGTATAAACACTTTAAATGTCCTAATATAACAACACCTAGTCCTGGCTTAATTTAAACCCTTTCCGTGAAACCAGCCCTAAGTGTCAGACTAATGATCCAGGTAACTGACACCAGTGCTACTATAAACCAGTTTTTGGGGTCCTGATTATCCATTTGGGGATTTTTGCAATAATGACCAGATGAGAACATTGTCCCTTACATACTGCCCATATAGATTATAGACAATGTTTTCTGAAAGCGTTTACCCATGGACTATAGCACTATAGTATGGTTTCTCTTTTAATCTACATACATGTATGATGACAGGGTGATTACTTGCCTCTGCATACATTGCATTTAAATGAGGTCCTCAGAATCACACTTTGTTGTTCTGTGAGGTCCTCACTATGTAGACAGCTCCCTGAGCTTCACTGCACAGCTGGCAAACCTTCTCCAGCAAGAAGGACCTCCTCGATTTTGTCTCTTATTTCCAAACAGCTCTGATCCCTGGTGTCTTGAAGCTTGCCTTTAACAGTTAAAGACAATCAACAGATGCATAGACAACAATCTCAAACCCTATTGAAACATTTTTCTAAACAACATTTGAGTTGCAATTCTTATCACCTGAGATCAGTGGTTTTGCATTAGTGAGTTTGCCAAAAGTATGTAAAAACATTATCCAAGAAATAATCGAATGGGATTAAAATGAGGATTTCTCTAACCAGCTCAGGAAAAACTATCCTGAAGGAGAAAACCAATCCCATCTGGAAGTTAATGTCTATGATTTCAGATAATAAACACCTATTCTTACATGTTTTGGTCAGTGTGAACTATAGATCTTTCTCATTTGCACATCTTCTGCTTCCTGCATCCTTTATATTGTGGGTATTCCAGGTTCAGTAGCCAGCTTATTGAAAGGGGGGTTCTTTGTTTCAAAAGTGGACCTTTTGCAGTTTTTCTCCACCTTTTGTATTTAATTATGGAGGTTCAAATCTTCATTTTGGTGACGTTTATGCACTAATTTGTGCTGGATTAGTTTATCTGCTGGTATCTTAATGAGCCGCTTTTGATGCACCTAAAATATTTACTGCATTGTTGTCAAATTGCTTCCTCATGTAACACCTTTGTCAGTCCATACACTGTTCATAAGTATAAAGACCACACTAACAACAGAATATTAATAGATTTAATGAACATTACTGTAATATTTTTCTCATCATTATTTCTGTAAAAAAAAAAAATCTGAACATTTTAGTAAGCAGAATTGTATATGTTTAGTATCAACATGTTTAATTGTTATATTGTTTACATGGTACAATTTCTGGTTAGCCCGTTTTTGTGCTTGACAAATTTTATGATTTCAGTTCAGTGCTTGTGATTTGAATCAATATTGACTCATTTGGATGAATATTGGTAGGCTACACAATATATAGGCATTCATTTTTCTCAAGACAAAAATAAACTCACCTAATCAGTCCTATCAGCTGGTAGTAATTTTTATGTTAGATATAACTCAAATGGAATATATTGCATTTTATTATTATAACAACAACTGTATTTAATGATATAAGTAAAAATATAATAAATATGTAATATAGTAGGCCTACAGATAATTAGCTAAATATTCTCTATAACTCTCTTTTTCTAGCCAACTAGCGTGCTACATATATACCAACCACGCGTGGCGTTCACTAAGTTCACATTGCATATCTTTTTGTGCAGCATCGGGTGGTTCATCAAATTCATCACCTCAGCGCCAGATAGGCCTAATGTTAACGTTACACCCACCGTTACACCCAGACACCCAGTGGACAAGAACATTTGACTTAATTTCAGACTTTAATGCACCCACACTGAAGAATTTGTCCATTAAATATATTGTTAGAAAAATTAAACAATACACTGTCAACTAATGATCTGTAGACCATCGTTCTTTTGTTACTCAGTATAGTTTTTATTAGGGAATGGGGATCGAGACCCGGTGCTGAAAGGACCCAAACTTTCTCTAAAATCAGTAAGGTACCAGCTTATCGGATACTGCTATCAGTGTTTCTAATGATGGCACGGAAACTTCGGTATTAAAGCGGGCCGGGACTGTTTATTATTAGGCTGCAGCTTCGCTCCATTCTGTCTTGCACACAGCGCCCTGCAGAGCTGAGACGCTCGTTCATCGCTGTGGAGACGGGGAAGTTAAGTTAGCTCCAAACTACTCAATTTGCAGACAGCTACGCTCCTTATGTGCAATAAAACCTTCGTGAATACAATACTTTATCAGTACACGACCTGTGTGTAAGGTAAACATGTAGAAAGGATTAATTATCTCTGTCCCCAGTCTCTCATCCTGTATGTTATTTACAAGAACAGCTAAGCTAGCTTGCCAATTAACCAACGTCAAAACAGTCTAAATAGAAAACTGTCTGTAGTCTTAAAACTGAGCTGCTGGCTGAGACAAAGCAGCCTCTTAGTTCTCCCTGGTAACATTACCTGCAGCCAGTGAATCACAGCAGATGGAGGAGGGACTGATACAGACTGATTTCTAAATGTCACTCAGTATTGAGATGTCAGATATTAAGTGACTTTTGCTGTTGTAAACATCAATGTGCTGCTCTAGAAACAACATTTAGCTGTATTTAAAACATTAAAGTTTAATCCTATAATTAATTTAGAAACAACCAGGCAGCTAATATGCACACTTCAATACATGTTTATTTATTGCAAGTCATATGTCATCTCAATATATAACAATGTTATACGCATTGAGTATTTTTCTCATAGCGTTTTGAGTCTTGTCTTACAAAATAACTGTCACCAAATAAGAGTAAAGTATGGATAGTGAGATCGATAAAGACTCTGATCGTTAAGCAGTCTCATTAAGGGTATCAATATCAATAAAATTAACGATCCCCATTCCTAGTTATTATTTCCTACCATTCTTTGATAAATGTCGGTCTCATCTTTTTGAACCACAGCCGGGGTTCCAAGACTTTTTCCCCATAGCTGACGTGGAGGGAGAAGGTTGACAATTCGGCGATCCACTGCTGCACCCATACAGCTTCCCTCATACACCCATTTATTCTGTTGTCTTGGATAAAAGCGTGGAGTTAGTCCCCAATCGATGTGTTAAACAGAGGCTCGGTGCTGCAGGGTTAGGGGAGAAAGCGTCTTCCATTTCAAGGTAAATAAGACTTCATGACTACAGTGTAGACTCTGTTTAAGTGCAAGTCTTTATAATGTATATGAATTTAAAAGTCACCTTGAAAACCTGAATTATATTTTTAGCAGTTTACTTTTTATGTGAGAAATTTAAGTTGTTATAGTATGCCTTCTCTTTTCAGGTATTCAGACAAATCCAGAGGAGTTCAGAGGAATTCTTTAGCGCATATCCTAAAGCTCAGACAGGGGGGTGGATTTGAACTGCTAAAAATATCTGGAACAACTTCGAGTCGTGGAACTGGTCCTCATCCCTGTCCCAATGATGGCTCCCATGTCCGATATCTAAAGGAACCACAAACTCAGATTGGTCAGTGCAACAATTTTTATCCGACCACTTCAGAGGAATCTGAATCTGGATCCTGTAATTTTCCACTACTGTTCTCTTCTTAAAAATGCAGACTATGAATGAGCGGTCACATTATTATTATTATTATTATTTTGTGTCATTTTAAAATGATCTTTCCTACAGATATGTGGACCAGAATGCAGCAGTGAGCTGGTTGGGCCAGTCCAGAAATGTGTGACTTGTGGAGAAGAATTCTCTTTTTCAAGTATTGAGGCTCATAGTGATGAATGCATGAGGCGTAATCAGTTTATGCATATTGCATGTGTATCCAGACATCAGACAAGGGGCACGAGGTCCACCATCAGCCAACAGTTGAAAGAGCATCGTGTGTTTGTGTGTGGATGTTGAATCAACCTTGTAGTGCAAAATGTATAACAAAAGAAAGGGCAAATGTTATGACAAACAGCAGTTATGTGATGTTTTAAATATGAGCCCATAAGTTCCTCTTTGTATTCCAAAATGCCAAAAGACCAAATGTGGAGGTCTGCATGTCCTGAATATTGTTCAATTTAAAGGTCCAGTGTGTAACAATTAAAAGGCTTTATTTACAGAACATGGCAGAAATAGAATAAAATCATAATAACTATGTTTTCATCCGTGTGTGATCACCTGAAAATATGTTACCTTAGAATGACCCTTTGTTTGAAAAGAAAACGAGTAGTGTGGTTGGGGCCTAAATGGATGTTAAAACACTGACAGACAATTATGTGGCGGTGGTGCAATTGATAAGACTATGCCTTTGGTGTGAGAGACCGGTTCAATCCACCATTGTGTCCCTGAGCAAAACACTTAACCCTAGTTGCTCCAGAGGCGCAGCCTCTGACATATATAGCAGCTGTCAGTCACTAAATGAATAAAATGTCAAATGTTTCTACATACTCCATCGGTCCTCACCCATGGAGTCTGTCATGTTGAACATACATGTTTCTACAGTAGCCAGAATAGACAAACATTATATATATATATATATATATATATATATATATATATATATATATATATATATATATATATATATATGGTATTTAATTTTTTTGTGGCATTTTTCCACGGCACCATAGCTTTTCCTTCTTGTTAGGAAGGAGAAAGTGAGGGTAAAACAAAGGGGTTACACTGATAGATGCCACTAAATCCTACACACCTGTCCTTTCGATGTTTTATTTTAATATGACCTTCCTTTTCAACTTGTAATAGGACAGTGCAGATTTTTTTTTAAATTTGTCTTGCAATATAAAAGTACACTAACCAAAACCCCTCTATTTATACAAGACCGTTTGCAGAGCAGTGTTGAGGTACAAATGGAGGTAGTGGAAGAAAAAGTGGAGAAAGCGACCCCCACTCCCCAAAGTGAAGGTAGATCTGTGAGCACATTGACAAGACCACAGGAGAGTCAGACAGCAGGGCCAGCAACTCAGGGCCACATCAGGGAAATATGCCAGCCTTGGTACCCACGTCAGGGACATGTGCCTACTCCTCAGACCTATGATCTACTTTCCTTTGAGGAAGGAGGCTTTACTGGTCTGTTAACTTAAAATGACACATTGCATGTTTTATTTTAGTAATTTGTTGTTCTCAACATATGTGGATTAAATACTCATATCAAGAGAGAGAAAAATATATATATTGTGTGTATATATAAAATTGAGCCACATCCTGCAAAGGCAGCAAAGATGTTCAAAGACAACATTTTGAATCTGCATGCAACTGGAAAACCTCTAAGTCTTGCCATGGATCTTAGAGACAGTGCAGAGGATAGGAAATAGCAATCCTTTCCTTTTATAAGAAGGCTCATGTTGAGTGGGCTTCCCTTGACATGCACACTGAAGGGTAAGTGTGTGGGGGTTAAACAAGCTAAAAGATTCATTTTTCCTACTATGGAAGTCAATGGGACCCAGAAACTGTCTGGTTACTGACATTCTTCTAAATATCTTCCCTCTCTGTTCAGCAGAAGAAATAAATTCATACAGGTTTGAAACAACATGAGAGAGTGAGTAAATTATTTTTTCATTTTAAAGTGAACTATCCCTTTAATGTAATAGTCCCTCACAGGTTATTTAACTGGAGCTTTGTAATGGGACCGAAATAACTGAAGCTGACACAAGAATGTGCTTCCTCTATTTGAATCTTTCAGTTTGGTCTTACAGTAACAAACCAAAGCACATATTTGATAATAAAATTATAAAAGTGAACCTTTTGGTTTTTGCATTTGATAGACAGCCATTATCAACAATAACAGAAAATGCCATTTTTCTCTACTGTGGTAGCCTCTCCAAACACACTTGGGAAACTTGTGCAGTTCTGGGTGGGCTGGAATGTGCTTCCCAAAGAGTTGAATGTTGAAGTGGTGGACAGCAGCTTCCCAAAGTCTTCCACCTGCTTCAACCTGCTTAAACTCCCAGGACATCACAAAGATATAGTGTCTTTGAAAGAGAAGTCCATGCTGCTATTTTGAGTGTTGATACTGGTTTTGCAAATGGTCTAGGACATTCATCATATATAATGTAGTCACCATAATATTTTGTTATATTGTTGCCTTTTTTTTTTTCAAAAATAAGTACAGCTGAATGAGTTCAGAGTTAAAGAGTAAAAAGCATTTGCATGTAGCACCTAGTTCTGTGTGTAAAACTGCAAGTAAAGGCTGCAAGCTTGTCATGTGTTGAGGCATAATTTTATTAAGTACTTTATGTAAAGCATTTCTGTGTTTGGTTCAATAACACTAGTCAATTGGTACAATTAATTTAATACATTAAAGGATGCTGCATTAAGTTTACTAAAGAGTTCCAGCATTCTGGTAATGTTAATGCTGTCTCAATGACATTGCATGTCATAGCATTATTATTTACAGCTGTGCTTTTCCTGCTTTTAAGTTGTTAAGTCAAAAGATCTGTGTACATTGTTAAAAAGGAGACAAATTGAATTACCTTTTTTTTTCTCCATATGTTTTTCTGAAACAACCAGTATTTGATCATTGTGATTTACATAATGTCCGCTTTTCATTTCATTTAAGATAAATGCTTCAAAACAACAAATATTAACCACAATGGGACAGTTATGTCCAAGGATGTCCAAAAGGTTTGAATTGTGTTCAGGGACAATTTGTTCATGAGTATGTTGTACAATGCAGTAAGTATTTTATATGAAGACTGCTGTCAAATAAAGACAACGATTTCTCTCAGAATTGTCTTTAATTGTGGTTTTAACAAGAAAAATTGGAATCTTACAGGAAATCACCATTAGTAACACAGCTGTTATAAAGTACAGCATTAACTACTACTTGCTTCTCACTTAGGTTAAACCTTCTGCATCTTACAGCTTTGAATCCAGAATTTACAGAGCATTTCTGATAACTGGCTCACAGAGGGCCATCAGGTTTGGGTAGTCTTTGTATTTCCTGCTCTGTCAGCAGCTGTAGCTGAACTTCAGGGACCACAACATCAGGCTGACGATAACCATTTGGTCCAGTCCAGTCAACTCCATAGTCCATGACAACCTTTTAATGCAGAAGGAGTGATTAAGTCATTGTGGTAATTATCAAATTAGGTTTTGGATGAGAGAGCTATAATGTTTATTTACCACAAATTACTGCTCCTTGTTTAATCCCAACATTATAGCAAGAAATTTTTTTTTAATTCTCCATTTAGTTCCTAGATATGAATCTAACTTACAATATTCTACTGATACAGGTGTGCAGTACAGGACTTTCGAATGGTCTGTACCTGGATGAACAAGTGAAACACTGTAGCTGTACAATATCAGACGCAGGTGGTTAGAATGTAGACATACTTGTCAGGACCGGGCTCGAACTTGGGGTCTCTGATGCCAGAGTCTTAATTTCTACCGCTGAGCCACAGGAGGTAGTTGAACCCAAATAGTCAGGCGCCTTTGTAAACTTAACTGAGAAGAGTTATTTAACAAAAACAGCAAAAGGGAACAAAATATCCTTTGTATAGAGTTAGGTTATAAAACAGGAAAATCCACAGACCAGAGACGGGTCAAAAATAGTAAAACAGTCTCCAAAACAAAAACTCAGAGAGAAAACTGCAAAACTATTCTCAGGAAAACAATTCAAAAAAATACTTTCAAAGAATAGATCTGGTAACTAGAGCAGACTTACGGCAGCAACTTGCTTAGGAACAATAATAACCAAGCAAAGATACAAAGGAAGTGATCAGCTTAAATAGACAGCCCAGAATGAGAAACATGTGAAAACAATTACTCTGATTACAAAATGCACAATGTTGAGGTGAGTGCACATTGGGGACCTCTAGTGGCCAAAATAACACATTGCAACACAAAGGTTCTGACAGGACCCCTCCCTCTAGGAAGCGGCTCCTGGCGTTCCCTCCAGGACAACTGGTCTCTGGAGTAAAATTCTTGCACTAGTTTGGGGTCTAAGATGTCCTTAGCAGGAACCAGGAGCTCCTCGGGACCATAGCCTTCCCAGTCCACAAGATACTGCCGGGACCCATGCACTTGACGGACATCTAGTATTCTGTGGACTGTGTAAGCTGGCTGGCCCCCGATGATCTGAGAGAGGAGGAGGTCTTCCTGTCGCAAGAAAAGGAGAAGACAAAACAGGTTTTAACAGGGAGACATGAAAAGTTGGATTAATTTTCAAAGACTTAGGCAAGTACAATTGATAGGTAACTGGGTTCACTTTCCTGGCAATCCTGAAGGGGCCAATGAATCTCTGGGAAGTTTTGGGACTCCACCCTGCAAGGGAATGTTCTTAGTGGAGAGCCAGACTCTTTGGCCAGGGCAGGTGGGGGCAGGTCTGCGTTCATGCTTAGCCTGGTGCTGGTATTGCTGAGAGGCCCTAAGGAGCTTGAGTCTGGCTTTTTTCCATGTCTGGCGGCAGCGTTTAACAAATTGATGAGCAGAGGGAACTGCAACCTCCACCTCTTGTTCAGGGAATAGTGGAGGGTGTAACCAAACTGGCACTTCAAAGGGGACATGCCTGTTGCAGAGGAGCGAAGGGTATTGTGTGCGATTCTGCCCACATGATGAATGAAGACCAAGAGGAAGGACTGTTAGCTGCCATACATCTCAGTGTGTCTCAAGATCTTGGTTAAGCCGTCAGTTTGTCCATTGGACTCTGGGTGAAACCAGAAGACAGGCTCACTGTAGCCCCCAGAGATTGACAAAAGCCCGCCAGAATCGGGAGGAAAACTGGGGTCCTCGATCAGAGACGATGTCTTGTGGAATTCCAAAGACTCTGAACACATGATTTATGACCAATTCAGCAGTTTGTTTTGCGATGGGTAGTTTAGGCAGAGGAATAAATCTGGCGGCCTTGGAAAATCTATCTACTATGACCATGATAGTGGTGTTGCCTTGTGATAGTGGAAGACCAGTGATAAAATCCATGGAAAGGTGGGACCAAGGTCTATGAGGTATGGGGAGAGGGTGCAATAGCCCTTGAGGAGAGCGGTGAGAGATTTTATTTTGGTTGCATGTGGGACATGCGTTCACAAATGTGGTCACATCCTCTCCTTGATAGTTGGCCACCAGAATCGCTTTGGAGGAACTCAAGAGTGCGTGAGGTACCAGGATGACAAGTGAGACGAGAGGAGTGTCCCCACTGGAGGATCTGAGAGCGGACAGCTTTAGGGACAAACAGACAGTGGGTAGGCCCCTCCTGGGTCTGGTTCTCTGGCTTGGGCTTGTTTTACAGTATCTTCCAGATTCCACCTGACAGGGGCTAATATCTTGGAACTTGGAATAATTGGTGCAACACAATCTTCCTGTGGAGCTTTAACATATGCTCGGGACAAGGCATCAGGCTTTGGTTCTTAGAGCCAGGGCTGTAGGACAAGATGAACTGGAATCTATTGAAAAATAAGGACCAAGCGTGCCTGGCGGGGTTGAGTCGCTTTGCCTGCTGAATATATTCCAGATTCTTGTGGTCCTTCAGTACTTGGAATGGGTGTTTGGCCCCCTCAGCCAATGTCTCCCACTCTTCAAGCGCTAACTTGACTGCCAGTAACTCTGATCCCCTACATGATAGTTGCTTTCAGTAGGTGTAAGGCGGTGGGAAAGGAATGCACATGGATGCAGCTTGTTGTCCTCTCCTCTCTGGGATAATACAGCTCCAACCCCTACATCTGAAGCATCGACTTCCACATGAATGGTCTATCTGGGTTTGGGAGAATGAGAATAGGTGCAGAGGTGAAATATTTCTTCAGTTTGTTGAAAGCCAACTCTGCTTCAGGTCCCCAAGAAAAGTGGTTGTGTTCCCCTTGGTGAGAGCAGATAAAGGAGCCACAGTACTGAAGTTCGGATGAATTTGCGATAAAATTGGCAAAGCCAAGGAACAGCTGTACCTCTTTTACCGATGAGGGGAGGGCCAATCCACAACAGCTTGAACCTTTGAGGATCCATTTGTATTTGGCCAGGCTTGATGATGAACCCCAGGAACTGAACCTTGGTCACATGAAACTCACATTTCTAGGTTTAACATAAAGATGGTTATCAAGAAGGCCTCTCAGAACCTTACTGACGGTTCTACATGCTCTTGGAGGGAACTTCGAGAAGATGAGGATATCGTCTAAGTAGACAAAACAAATTGGTTAAACATGTCTCTGAGAACATCATTGATGAGAGCTTGAAATACTCAGGGGAGCATTAGTGAGGCCAAAGGGCATAACTAAATATTCATAGTGCCCAGTGGGTGTTGAAGGCAGTTTTCCACTCATCTCCTTGCCTAATGCTTGAACAAGATGGTAGGCGTATGCAAGTCAAGCTTAGTGAAGATGGAGGCTTCTTGCAGCATTTCAAATGCAGTTGTCATTAGTGGCAAGGGATAACGGTTTCGAATGGTTATCTTATTAAGGCCCCTGTAATCAATACATGGTCGAAGTCCTGCCATCCTTTTTCCCAACAAAAAGAATCCAGCTCCAGCAGGGAAGTGGATGGTTGGATGATGCCTGCTACAAGAGCTTCATTAATGTATCGGTCCATAGCAGTTGCTCAGGGGAGACAAAGAAAATATACGACCTCTGGGGACAGGTACCCGGGAGTAGCTCAATGGCGCAGTCATAAGGCCGATGAGGTGGTAAGGAGGTGGCCTTCCTTTTACTGAACACTGCTTTGAGGTGGTGGTATGGAGCAGGGACTTGAGACAGATCTATGGTTTCTTGGGACTCGAGAATAAGGTCAGGGGGTTCTGGGCCAAGCATTTAGTCTGACAGGTGGGACCCCAACCTAGAACAGTGCCAGTCGACCAGTCAAGCGTGTGGATTATGCTGGAGAAGCCATGGGTGACCGAGGATAACAGGAACTCTGGAGACTGTATAAGGTGAAAGCACATTCTCTCCTGGTGCTGGTAAGTGGTGAGACCAAGGGGAGAGGTGAGTGGTTACTTTCCGGAGACAATGGTCTTCCATCCAAGGCTGTCACAGTTAGGGGTGCAGGAAGAGAATAAGTAGAGATCTGAAGACTCTTAGCAAGAGAAACATCCATGAAATTCCTCGGCAGGCCAGAATCAATCAATGCCTCTAGTTGATGTTTTTGTCCCTCTCCAAGTGAGTGTGATTGGAAGGAACAGCCCAGAGTTGGAAGGTGAAGTGGTGCGTGTAACTCCCGCACAGTCCTTCCTTGCCTGTAGGGACTGGGCGCTTCCAGCTCGGGGCAGGTGGAGCGAAAATGACCATACAATCACACAATGAAGACAACAGGCTCTCTCATACGGACGGTCTCGCTCCTAGGGGAAAGTCTAGCCCTACCCATGCATGGGTTCCGAAGAATCTTGGGGCACTGGTGGCATTTGAGCAAGAGCTGGACTGGCAGACCATGAGGGAAACAGATGGGCGTTCGGCTTCTCTCTCTAGGCGATTATCCAGTCGGATTGCTTGATCCATGAGAGTTTCCAGATCAACAGCAGGTTCTCTGGTAGCCAGATCATCCTTGATTGCCTCTGACAGACCATTCAGGAAACACACCATGAGGGCCTCATTGTTCCAACCACTCCCTGCTGCAACGGTCCGAAACTGAATGGCATACTCAGCTGCACTGCCATTACCTTGGACGGAGGTGAGAAGTCTCTTTGAGGCTTGTCGGCCACTGAAGGGTGATCGAAGACTCGCTAAACTCCTTTCGAATGCGGAATAACTTGAACAGAAGGGGCTTGTGCCTTCCAGACTCGCGGTTGCCCAAGAAAGGGCTTTGCCAGAAAGAAGGGTGATGAGCGCTCATCTTGGCCTCGATCTGAGGGGAAGGGACGATGGTTGTAGTTCAAACGTGAGAGAGCATTGAGTCAGGAACCCATCACATGCACTAGGGTCACCTGAGAAATGTTGTGGTGGAGGTAGGCGGGTTCACTTAGAGGAGAGAGCACTTCGAGAATCTGGAAGGGGTACAGAGGCAGCAGGAGAAGCTGAGGTAGAGGGCAGCCGGTCAAAGATCTGGACGGACTCGAAGTCATGAGATCAGACAGCAACTGGGAGTGTCTAGCCATCAAAGCCTCCTGCTGAGCT
Organism: allo-octoploid hybrid of Carassius auratus x Cyprinus carpio; assembly: GCA_024542945.1. NCBI lineage: Eukaryota > Metazoa > Chordata > Actinopteri > Cypriniformes > allo-octoploid hybrid of Carassius auratus x Cyprinus carpio. Next base: position 7,482,120 of record CM045073.1, on the reverse strand, counting down.
AGTGCTGACTCATGGCGTTGGACTGTGGACTCATACTGAGCAGCTGTGGCAAGGAGTTCTTGAGGATTTGACCTCTGGTTCATAATGTGGCTTGGTTATTCTGTCAGGACCGGGACTCGAACTTGGGTCTCTGATGCCAGAGTCTTAATTTCTACCGCTGAGCCACAGGAGGTAGTTGAACCCAAATAGTCAGGCGCCTTGTAAACTTAACTGAGAAGAGTTTATTTAACAAAAAACAGCAAAGGGAACAAAATATCCTTTGTATAGAGTTAGGTTATAAAACAGGAAAATCCACAGACCAGAACGGGTCAAAAATAGTAAAACAGTCTCCAAAACAAAAACTCAGAGAGAAAACTGCAAAACTATTCTCAGGAAAACAATTCAAAAAATACTTTCAAAGAATAGATCTGGTAACTAGAGCAGACTTACGGCAGCAACTTGCTTAGGAACAATAATAACCAAGCAAAGATACAAAGGAAGTGATCAGCTTAAATAGACAGCCCAGAATGAGAAACATGTGAAAACAATTACACTGATTACAAAATGCACAATGTTGAGGTGAGTGCACATTGGGACCTCTAGTGGCCAAAATAACACATTGCAACACAAGGTTCTGACACATACTATGTAGGACATAGAAAAATAATAAATTCAAACCTGCATGGGGTCCTGCTGTGCCTCATGTTCATGGCGAGACCCTAGCTGAAGTGGCGACTGATTTCCCTCAGTGCTCAGTCAGTGGCAGTTCCAGCCAGCTGGAAAACCTCAAGGTGCTTGTGAACGTGAGGCAGAAAGCACCAATGTAGAGCAAACACATGAACTTGGATTTAGGATTTAGAAGCCCTTCTTTCTCAAGGTTGTTAAAGATGCTGTAGAAGAGATCAAGCACTCCGGTGTAAACATCTCTCCAGAGCCTCTATTCTTATGGGAAAAGGAAAACTGCATTTCATTATATAATTTGGTGCAGATTTCGGTATTAGACTTTCTGTATGTTATTGTGTGGCATACAACTTTCATCTTTGCAACTTGAAAATGTACCACCAGAAGAGATATAGGCTGTTATGCAAAAAGAGGAATTTGTTTTTTGGTTGTACTACATTTGTGAGTCACAAGTGATGATTGAGAGGCATTGTGTTTGTGTGAGTCTATACATTGTCTTGTTTTTTAATGCTTGCATAGTAGGCTAGGCTATGCATTTAAGATACTTTGGGAAATGAAGCCCAGAATTTTAGGAATTTAAGTGTTTATTTTGTGTTCTGTATGACTTAACTCCTTCAATGTGCACATTATTGGGTAAATCATAATAATTAGTAATTAAAAGTGATTCCAATTTATGTATTTGTAGGTAAGTGATCTGTTGCAAGCTGGAGGATGTTTGAGCTCAGAACACAAGCATATCCATATAAAATGTGGTATCTGGTATGCCTACCTGATACAGCCCCACTTTACTATCACTTTTAAAGTGATCATTTACTTCATGTAATATAAGTCAAACAACAGTAATTTGCAGGAAGTGAAGCAGTTTGTGTTCCATCTTTTATAAGTACAATGTTACCTTGGATTATGGACACTCCTGCCAGCAATGTGTGAATTCCTGTCAAGTCCTCTGTTTGCCACCATGTAGCGTCTAACTTCAACATTTTCCCTCCTTTATCCGACCTCACACGAGATGGCACACCATAGACATCAACGGCTTCCAGAAAGCTTCTCAGGACTGTTACTGCACGATTGTTGGTGGCAGCACTCAGGTACACAATGAGACGACTAAAGCCGTCAATACCACCATGTACAACAATTCGCCATCTGAAACATACAGTCAGGTCCATAAATATTGGGACATCGACACAATTCTAATCTTTTGGCTCTATACACCACCACAATGGATCTGAAATGAAACGAACAAGATGTGCTTTAACTGCAGACTTTCAGCTTTAATTTGAGAGGTATTTACATCTAAATCAGGTGAACGGTGTAGGAATTACAACAGTTTTATGTACATCCCACTTTTTAAGGGACCAAAAGTAATGGGACAGATTAACAATCATAAATCAAACTTTCATTTTTTAATACTTTGTTGCAAATCCAATTACAGCCTGAAGTCTGGAGATCAATTAGACATCAGCGCGCTGGGTTTCATCCCCGGTGATGCTCTGCCAGGCCTCTACTGCAACTGTCTTCAGTTCCTGCTTGTTCTTGGGGCATTTTCCCTTCAGTTTTGTCTTCAGCAAGTGAAATGCATGCTCAATCGGATTTAGGTCAGGTGATTGACTTGGCCATTGCATAACATTCCACTCCTTTCCTTAAAATCTCTTTGGTTGCTTTCCAAACACCAAACTACCCGAAGACCATGGAAAACAACTGTGGTGGATGATCAAGAATTCTTTCCTGGTGAAGAAAACCCCTTCACAACAGTTGGCCAGATCAAGAACATCTCCAAGAGGTAGGTGTGTGTGTGTCAAAGTCAACAATCAAGAGAAGACTTCACCATGTGAATACAGAGGGTTCACCACAAGATGTAAACCATTGGTGAGTCTCGAAAACAGGAAGGCCAGATTAGAGTTTGCCAAACAACATCTAAATAAGCCTTCACAGTTCTGGAACAACATCCTATGGACAGATGAGACAAAGATCAACTTGTACCAGAGTGATGGAAAGAGAAGAGTATGGAGAAGGAAAGGAACTGCTCATGATCCAAAGCACACCACCTCATCAGTGAAGCATGGTGGTGGTAGTGTTAAGCGTGGGCATGTATGGCTGCCAATGGAACTGGTTATCTTGTATTTATTGATGATGTGGCTGCTGACAATCAAAATCTCAATATACATAAAAAGTAGGCCTATCGAGTTTTCAATACTAGGATAATTCACTGTATGGAGGTTGCTATGAAATTTTGTAAAAGTAGTTGATATTATTAATGTTTTCTGCTACCTTATAAACTTTCCGTCAATGTCCCACAAACTGTTTGGCTGGTACAGAGTACCTCCTCGCCTTGAGGGTTTAGCTGAAGGGTCGCATCAAAACTCCTGAGAATCCACACCCGCATGGATTCCTACACACGTTGTCCTATAATATGCAAAAAGAACAGAGAATTAGGTGTTGACCCTTTCCCAATCTCACAGTACATTAACAAGTAGACCAAAATCCAGCCTGACAGTAGATAAAGAAAATAATTATCCACCTGAGCAAGTAACCCAAATCCCAAACTGTTAGTAAACTACCCCAGAGCCAGTGAATGGTAACACAGTGACTTGCTCTGTATCGGATGCCTTGTACACTGGCGTGCTCCCAACATCATTTTGTAACCACAGTTGGGATGATGCTGCAGAATTTGGATCACAGTTTGATCCAGATCGTTGTCGTTCAGTGGAGTTAATAGACTGTGGACTCTGATCATCAGAAACATACAGTGTACATGTTCAGTGATCAGTAATTCAGTTCAGATCAGTATCGTTTGCTTAGCTGTCAGTTATCTGCAAAAGCTCTTAGTCTTTTAAGCCTCATTGCAACGTGGTCTAAGAGAGACTTACATCAAGTAAAGTTAATTTGATTTGTATATTCCAATATCTGTGCTTCAAAGACCTTTACAATTTGTACAGCAATAGAACATCTTCTATCCTTATGGACAAACATGTTAGGAAGAGCAACATAGGAGGGATATCATCCAGGACTGGACATTCAATAGGCTAGATATTATGAATGGAATAGACCAAGATGAGGTCATAGAGTTCAGTATGAAGTAATGAATAGAAAAGGGAGGTTTTGCAGAGAAAGAGGCATTTTTCACTTGTTTTCTATAGACAGTAAGGCTTTGCTGGCTGGTAGTGCCCTCTGGCGCCTGCTTTTGGCGGGACCTGCCATCATCCAGGCGAGGCGCTGGGCCAGCGAGAAGGGTATTCCTGCAAACCGAGGGCTGCAGTTACAGGACCGCAATTCTGTGACCGCAGCTTTAGGACCCTAGTATTTTTGTGACAGCGCCACCTACTGTACTGAATCAACACTAATTAAAGATGGACGACGTGGACAGCAACCAGACGGTGAGTAACGATATTTAATTAAGTTTTATTTTATAACGCTTAAACGGTGCAAAGTTTACATAGTGAGAACTGCTAACTATGAATTAATAATTAATTCCCACCAAATTAAGAATTTGTGAGCTAGTTTTATTAATTACTACGACGTTAATTCTTGGCTATGATTTCATAAATCCTAATTGTGTTTTAATGACAAAGTATTATAAGTGAACCTAGCCTGCACATTAATTAAACTTATCAGATGACAAGAGCATGGTTGATGTAAGGTTTGTAAGATTTACCTGCAGCTTAATGTATTAGTGTGAATACTGGCTTAATAGTCGTTGTTTTACCATATTTATGTATAAAATATATTTCATAATTAAACTGCACTGACTGCCTAGTTGCGTATGTGGTAGCCTTTGTTTTGGCATTATTTTGCAATGATAAATTAGGCATTTGGCAATTTTAATAGTTTGTTACAATTTGGCCTAATCTGCAGGTCTACTCCACATACAGTTATACATTGCTATCATGTGTTAGTTTCTGTCATGTTTTGCATGGCCAATATGTATATATATATATTCCAGTTGAATATGTTAAACAAATGTTTCTTATTTATCTCTCTCAGTCTCCTCTCTCTTTCTCTAGAGTTGAAGCCTACAGCCGTTCTATCCATGCAGCAACTGATGGAGAAGGGGTTCACTTTGGTGCTGTTGTGATGTTGTCACAAAAATGACAAATATATACTGTACAGACCAAGAGTTTGGACACACCTTCTCATTCAAAGAGTTTTCTTTATTTTCATGACTATGAAAATTGTAGATTCACACTGAAGGCATCAAAACTATGAATTAACACATGTGGAATTGTATACATAACAAAAAAGTGTGAAACAACTGAAAATATGTCATATTGTAGGTTCTTCAAAGTAGCCACATTTTGCTTTGCTTACTGCTTTGCACACTCTTGGCATTCTCTTGATGAGCTTCAAGAGGTAGTCACCTGAAATGGTCTTCCAACAGTCTTGAAGGAGTTCCCCGAGAGATGCTTAGCACTTGTTGGCCCTTTTGCCTTCTGTCTGCGGTCCAACTCACCCCTAAACCATCTCGATTGGGTTCAGGTCCGGTGACTGTGGAGGCCAGGTCATCTGGCGCAGCACCCCATCACTCTCCTTCTTGCTCAAATAGCCCTTGATGCCTTCAGTGTGACTCTACAACTTTCATAGTCATGAAAATAAAGAAAACTCTTTGAATGAGAAGGTATGTACAAACTTTGGTCTGAACTATAATATATATATATATATATATATATATATATATATATATAATATATATATATATATATATATATATATATATATATATATATATATATATATATATATATATATATTATATATGTTATGTATAAACATAACATTCTTGAATCATTCTTGTGTCTTGTCTTGCCTCTCAACAACTTTTAAAATATTGGCAGTAATTTAGTGATCCATACACTGATTCCAACTTTAACTTACCTGATAATGAGCTAATTCACCTTAAGGAAGTGAATCAATATACTGTATAATTCAAGAGACAATTCAAGACTTTTAAGGTTCTTCATTTTTACAATTATTTTAACATTTATATACATCAATTTTACAAAATTGATATTTCATTTATATTTTGTGTAAATTCATGTTTAAATTTAAAATTGTGACTCAAAAGCACACGTAGTAATTAACCCTGCTGCATTTTGAATCAAAATCACATTTAAAACAAATGCTACTGAGATTAATATATTGATGCTATATACAAAGTAACGTGACAGCAAACTAAACCAACAGGATACTACAACTGCGTTCCTGAAACTGCAGCCATTGCTATATTGGCCAGTACTGTAGGTGCGCTGTCAGGAAAAACTAGGGTCCTAGAACTGCGCCCAGATCTGCGGTCCTGAATCTGCAGCCTCGGGTTGTACTATTGGAGCCTAGCTGGTGTTAACTAACGCTTACTCCAGGTGATTTGATTTCTCCTTTTCAGAAGGTCTAAGTGTATCTCTGTTTTTCCTATGTCAGAAGTCTATCAGAGATCAGCCCTCACCCTGAATAACAGCCAGAGCAAGTGTCCCTTGTTATAAAGGCGTAAAACGTAAAATTACCTTATGCCATATTGTGTCATCCTTCGACGACCTGTTATCTCGCGACACTCTGAACAACTGCGCAGTCAATGTAATGTTTGAGTGCATGCATTACTCGGATATTGGTTTGTTTTAACTCAGAGGGAGTGTCAGCCACATTAAAAAAAGTTAACATCTTAAGTCATTTGTGGATTAATGCGTATTAGAGATGGGAACCGTTTAAAACGATTCAGTTCGATTTGGTGAACTGAATGATTCGTCATGAACCGGAAATCCAGACTGCTTTACTATTTCTCACAACAGACACGGAAGAGAAGACAATGCTGAATAAAGTTGTCGCTTTTGCTAAAATATCTTAAACTGTGTTTAAAGATAAAAGGAGGCCTTAGATGTTTGGAACAGCATAAGGGTGAGTTATTAATGACATAATTTTGGCTAACTAACCCTTTAACTCGAAGCAGCATTACCGAAAGTACCAAGAAATCAAGGCAGTAGTAGATCTGATCACATCGCTCTAACCAATCCTTCTTCAGACTGATGTTGGCACCTCCCACTCACATAGCATACAGGCGAGGGAAAATAAATGTAGAAATGTGGAAATACAGAAATAAATAAATGTAGAAATGTGGAAATACAGAAATAAATAAATGTAGAAGTAAACAAATGTAAAAAAAATAAAGGTAGAAAAAATAAATGTATAAATATATAAATAAATATATAAATACATAAATATATAAATAAATGTGTAAATACATAAATAAATACATATAGAAATGCATAAATAAATAAATAAATACATGCAAAAATACAGAAATAGCATTTATATTATCAAAATGTATTTATTTTCACTATTATTTCTGCATTTATTCAGTGTTTTACTGAACATCTAGAATTTAAACTCTGTATAACAAAATCTTACATTTTGTGCCAAGAACATGCCATGCATTTCTGTTGTAACAAAAAAACCTCGGTCCATGAGGAAAGATGTCACTTGTAAAATAAAATCTATATTCCTCAAAACACACCAGTATATCAGTACAGTCTATTAACCTGAGTGTCCCTTGTTTAACTGAGTGACTATAACATAAGTGCACATTAAAACATAAATTATACAAACATGCCTGCATTTCAAAATACAGAAAAGAACAAAGTGGCACATTTTCATTTCAATAAAAAGGTTTACTTGGACCTAAACCGCAGAATACCAGCTTAAGGTATTCTGCTTCAAGGAAGCCCAAACCCAGGGGAGTTTTGTATGCCATAATCCATGGCTGCCTGAAACTCTTCATAACTGGGTAAGATTGGACTTTTAATTGTATTTGTACAAACATTTGCCATTGGAAATGGACAGCTCTTCTGAAAAACTAGCTGTGGCCAGTGTTGTAGTCGAGACCAGCTCATTCGAGTCCAAGTCCAGATTGAGTCCAGAGAGGGTAGAGTCCGAGTCAAGACCGAGTTCAGAAAGGGTCGAGTCCGAGTCAAGACCGAGTTCAGAAAGGGTAGAGTCCGAGTCAAGACCGAGACCAGAGAGTTGGGTCTGAAACAAGACCTAAAGAAATCTTCAAGAGTATGTAAAATGTTTGGTGGAAACAATAAGGGTAAAAGGCCACATAGTATGTGGTGTAAAGGTCATTTTATTAGTATTATGAATTGTTACTTGTCAATATTAAGTGCTCATTTTCACATAACATCGTCTGTACCACTATACACATCCATATAACCTTCTAGTACACATAACATTAGTGTATCACTCTATAATGTAATTCCACATAACACTTCTAGTACAAGTAACATTACTGTACCACTATACCTGTAAATGTTCAACTGTAACAGCTTTACATAACTTTTAACCTTGAAGCTTAACTAATGACTGCTAATATCCTTACAATGTCTTGGATTATGTGCACTTTAGATGTTATGAAGATTACAGATGGGCATAATTACTTTCAAAAAAATAGTGAGGAGACCATCCTGCTACCCAACTCAAACGCGATGTGGTCTCAAGATCACTCCGACTAAAAACTCTCTTTACTGGTGCAGAGGAAGGGACTGACAACAGTTACCATTTTATCAGTTTCTGTAACAGCAATGGATAATCTAATGCTAATTTCCCTGGATGGTGCGCTTTTAATGCAGGGTAAAATACACACTAGTCCAAGTTTTTTTTAGTTACTGACTGTCCAGGAACATTTCATGCAAAAGTGTGTATGTGCCAGGGGAAGAAAGCTGGATGAAATGCCATATCACTTCAATGCCTTCTGTCAGACATTTTGGGGAGATGTTTAGTGTTGAGACAGTCAGTCTGTGTCTGTATTCATTATATAATTTAATTAAACAATATTAGTTTTTTTCTGTGACCATTTTGTCCACTTTGTAAAAATAACACAGTTGAGAGAAATAATGTAGCAATGTGGCTTTCTGGAAAGCCGGATCACTAAGGGGATGGAGGGTACCTTAAGGCGGTGACACACTGGCTGCGTAGCCTCTACTGCGTGCCAGAAGCGTGAGTGGCTGCTCAGCTTTTCTGTGTCTTCTACAAACCAGAAGCGTGCCTGCACGCTGCTCTTAGCTGCTTGCTGCTGGGTGACATGAGGGAGGCACCGAAAAGCTCTTGTCTTCATGACAACAATATCAACTTTTTTTTTTTCTTTTTTTTTTTACACACCTACTGATAGGACACGTCAACAGTATTGACGGCAAAATAGAGTATGTTTGACAGGTGCAATATTTGAAAATCGATCATTATTAATTTATTTTTAAATTACATTTATATCTGAATTTATGCCAACCTATAGACTTTCAAATATCAAAATGTCATGAATTAATATGTATTTGTGTACAAAATGACATATAAACATATTTTTGTAGTATATTTTGCCTGGAAGCGCTTCCAACATGCACGCGCTGTTAGCGTGCTGCCGCTGATCATGCATGAGTATAAGAGGGGCAGCAGGTGCAATGCATACCAGCTTTTTACGAGCCGGCGACAGTATCGTTCTGCTTTACCTTGAACTGTCTCACGGTGAACTGCGAAGTTCAACACGCTCTGGGAAGCTTCCTGTGTTGGCGGACGGCGTTACAGCGGCGGTCGTTCAGTATCGAGTGGGTTGCACACTTCCAGGCTGCACTATCCCTGTAGTGTGGCAAGCGCCATCTCCCTAATGGCTCAGCACTGAAGAGCATTTCCTAAAAGAGCAAATTCTCTCTAAAAGAGCTTCCGGTGCGTCTTTGTAAAGACGACGGATCGTCCTTTAGGATGCCGTTTCACCCGTGCGTTCTGAGTGCGGTCGTTACCTGGCACGGGTGATAGTCACGATCGCTGCCTCCGTGTCTGGGCGTCAACGCGCTGAGGTGCTTTCGTGGATGACTCATGTTCCCATTGCTGGGAAGATGACCATCTCGAGCTGCGAACCAGGCTCCGCTACCTTCAGGGCGAGTCCGCTGCCCTCTGCCGCGATCTGGGGCTCGTTCTGGCGGACAGATGAGGTCCACTTCCGGTATGCTCAGCGGTTTGAGGGTCACAGTGGTGGCAAACCCGCGGGGAACCAACCCTCTGGGGACCACCACTCCTCTGCACTCCGATCCAGTGGGAGCAACCCCGGAGCCAGCTGGGCCCTCTCAAGGGCGTGCCAGTGGTTCAGTGGGCCTCCCGACCCGGATGTCGATCTCAGCATCGGGAGGAGAGCTGTCGGATGAAGATCTCGGCTGCGCTGCGCCCTCTGGGGACGGTGGCAGGCCTGAGTGGGACCCGAAATGTCAGCATGCCTTCCGGCCCGAGGAGGGTGGGCTCAGTGGAATCCTCCACCGTCCCGAGCCCTGCGGCTGGATGATTGGTTTCCCGGGGTGGCGCGCTGGTTCACAGCGCCCCACTCCAGTGCCTTTCTTTCCGGAAGTGCATGCGAGCTCACCAGGTGCGTGGGCGGCACCTTTACTGCCAGAAACTGGCGGTGGGCTCCTCCTCCCTCACCCACCCTCGATGGCGGTGCAGCGAAGGGGTATTCGGGAATTCCGCCGGTGGAGGAGGCGGTAGCTGATGCAATTGTGTCCTAAGTCCGCCTCCTCCTGGGGTGGAGACCCGCTGCTTCCTTCCCGGGCCTGTAGGCACTCCTGGTCTGACCGGCAGTACCTACCGCTTCGGGAAGCTGCTTCCGCTCTTACACGCCTATGGCGTTACTGCAGGTGCACCAGGCTAAGGCACTGAAGGACCTGCACGAGGGTGGTCACGACCCAGAAGTTCTAAAGGAACTCCGAACCGCCACTGACCTCGGCGCTCCGAGCGCGAAGGTCACCACGAGTTCCCTGGGTCGTGGCATGTCCCACGCCTGTGGTCCAGGAGCGCATCTCTGGCTGTGTCTGGCAGACATGAGGGACTCCGACAAGGTCCGGTTCCTCAATGCCCCGTGTCCCAGACCGCCTATTCGGCACGGTCGAGACTTCGCCAGCAGTTCTCGGCTGCCGAAACAGACTGAGGCAATACGACACATCCTGCCCGGCTGGCACCTGCTGCCTCCTCCCGTCTCCGCGCAGTGCCTCCAGACCTGCGTCCGCCGAGGGCCCGCCGAGGGCCCCGCCTGTTCAGGCCCCCAAACCCTGGCGGTAAATGTAAAGCAAGCGCCCTGAGACAGGCGACCCAGAGATGGAGGGATCTGCTCTTTGGGAGATGGTGACGCCACCACTCCCTCCCCGAGGAGGGCGGTGGAGAATCTTTTGTTTCATTTTTTCCGCCGTTGGCCTCGGCCGCGGTACCCAAATACTTCGATAAAGAGCATTTCCCTTATCTCTGGGTCACAGGGGGCACGGAGAGTTCTGGGACGGCAAGCACGGACCTCACTCATCCTCCTCCTCAGCCAGATGGCAGCAGCGGGTTCGAGAGCGTCAGCAAAGGCCCTCTCACGCACCCTCTGCCAACCCGTGGAACCAGGGTGAGCCCTGCACCCCACACCACACTCCGGCCTGCTCGCAGAGCCCGAGCTGGGTCCCTGTGTTCCACCTGCTGCCCCACTGCGGGTGCGGCTGTGGTCCCGCTGGTCCCGCTTGCACGGTTCTTAGCGCCTGGTCAGTGCTGCCCAGCCCGTCTGCTGGCTTCTGCGGACCATCAGCCTCGGCTATGCGATTCAGTTCGCCCAGGCGTCCCCCAAGTTCCTGGTATCGCTTCACTGCAGTGAAGCGTCCGATGCCCTGTCTTGGGGAAGAGATCGCAGTCTTACTGGCTAAGGCGCGATAGAGCCGGGTCCCTCCAGCCGAGTATGAGGACGGGGTTTTACAGCCCCTACTTCATTGTACCCAAGAAAGGCGGTGGGTTACGGCCGATCTTGGATCTGCGAGTTTTGAATCGGGCTCTCCATCGGCTACCGTTCAAAATGTTGACACAGAAACGCATTTTCAGTGCGTCGTCTCCAAGATTGGTTTGCAGCGTGACCTGAAGGATGCAACTTTCATGTGTCCATCCTTCCGCGCTACAGACCTTTTCTGCGGTTTTGCTCGAAGGGACGGGCATATCAGTACAGGTCCTGCCCCCTTCGGCTTTCCCTGTCTCCCCGTGTCTTTCACGAAGATCACAGAGGCAGCTCGTTCCCCTCAGAGAGCAAGGTGTTCGCTGACTCAACTACTTAGAGCGATTGGCTGATACTGGCACAGTCTGGGATCAGTTGGCTGAGCACAGGGATGTGGTGCTCTGGCACCTGAGGCCTGCTGGAGCCTCGGGTCAACTGGGAGAAGAGCAAACTCTCAGCCGAGTCAGGGGGTCTCTTTTCTTGGTATGGAGCTGGATTCGTCGAACAGACAGCACGCCTCACAGAGAGCGTCTTGCGATCGGTGCTAGCCTGCTTGAATATGATCAAAGGCAGGGACAGCGGTCCCACTGAAATTCTTTCAGAGGCTCCTGGGGCATATGGCAGGCGGCGGCACTTACACCGCTTCGCCTATTACATATGAGACCGCTCCAGCAATGCTTTATGGCCGAGTCCGAGGTGGGGGGAAGCGTGGCAGTCACCGGGTCCAGTTACACCGCCTGTCGCCAAACCCTCACCCGTGGTCAGATCTTGCGTTTCCTCGGGCAGGGGTGCCCCTAAAGCAGATCTCCAGGCATGCTGTGGTTTACACGGATGCCTCCACCACCGTTGGGGGGCCACGCATCAATGGGCATGCAGTCTCAGGGGTTTGACGGCCCCGAGCTGCAGTGGCACATCAATTGCCTAGAGTTGCTAGCAGTACACCTTGCCCTGAACCGTCTCAAAGGTCTCTTACGAGGCAAGCATGTGCTGGTCCGAACGGACAACACTGCGACCGTTGCGTCATCAACCGACAAGGTGGTCTGCGCTCCGTCGCATGTCGCCTTCGCTCGCCACCTCCTCCTTTGAGTCAGAAGGTTCTGAGGTCACTCGTGCCGTTCACATTCCAGGCCTGCTCAATCGTGACAGCCGACGAGCTGTCTCCGGGCAATGCTCCCGGGAGAATGGCACTCCATCCCCTGACGGTCCAGCTGATTTGGAGATGGTCTGAGCAGCTCAGGTAGACTTGTTTGCTTCTCCAGAGACCTCTCACTGCCAGTTATTCTACTCCCTGGACCGGGGACTGCTCGGCCTACTGGCACACAGCTGGCTGGGACCCTACGCAGTATGCGTTCCCCAGTGAGCCTCTCTCGCAGACACTGTGCAAAGTCCGGGAGGCGAGGAGCAAAGTCCTGCTAGTAGGCCATTGGCCTACTCGGACCTGGTTCCCGAACTAGTGCTCCTCTCGACAGCCCCTCCTGGCGGTTCCTCTGAGGAGGGATTTACTGACTCAGAGGCAGGGCACCATTTGGCACCGCGCCAGACCTTTGGAAACTCCATGTTTGGTCCCTGGGCGGGCGGAGGTTCTAGGTGACCTGCCCCAAGAGGTAGTGAACACCATCACTTGGCAAGAGCACCGTCCTACGAGACAGCCTATGCCTTGAAGTGGAACCTGTTAGTTGAGTGGTGTTCTTCTGCCAGAAGACCTCCAAGATGCCCGATCTTGGTGTGCTATCCTTTCTGCAGCAAGGGTTGGGCGAGGCTGTCTCCCTCCACCCTCAAAGTCCAGGTTGCCGCTATTGCTGCCAGTCCATGACCCTGTGAATGGGAAGTCTTTGGGTAAGCATGACCTCATCATCAGGTTCCTTAGAGGGGCCAGGAGGTTAAATCCATCCCGCCCCCCTGTGACCCTCTTGGGACCTGTCTCTAGTGCTTAAATCACTGACAGCAGGCCCCATTCCGAGCCTTTGCATTCAGTTGAGCTAAAGTTTCTTTCATTGAAAACTCTGCTCCTGCTTGCACTGGCCTCCATCAAGAGGGTGGGGACCTGCATGCATTTTTGGCCGATTAGTGCCTAGAGTTCGGGCGGCTGACTCCCAGGTAATCCTGGAGGCCCCGCCTGGCTATGTGCCCAGAGGTTCCCACTACATTCTTCAAAGACCAGAGTGGTGAACCTGCAAGCTGCCCTGGAGGAGGCAGACCCAGCCATGGCTTTGCTTTGTCCTGTTGAGCATTAAGATGCTCACGTGAGCCGGACGAAAGCTTCAGGGACCCTCAGACCAGCTCTTTGTCTGTTCGGAGGCCGGCAGAAGGGGAATGCCGTCTCTAAGCAGAGGATGGCCCACTGGATTGTGGATGCCATAACCCTGGCTTATCAGGCTCAGAATGTGCCCTGCCCATTCAGGTTGCGAGCTCACTCAACTAGAAGTGTTGCATCCTCCTGGCTGGCTCGGGCGCTCGCTGACAGATATTTGTAGAGCTGGCGGGCTGGTGACCCTAACACGTTAAGCTAGGTTCTATAGCCTTCGTGTAGAGCCGGTATCCTCCTGTGTTCTCACCTCAAGCGGGTGAGTGGCACTGGAGAGGCCCGGTTGAGTGTCGGCTTGCTAAAACTGCTCCAGAGTGTCCGTGACTGTAGACCCTGTTGAGATCCTCCATCACCCTAGGCAGCTGGAGCCAAGCGGGACGTCCGCCAGGCCTTCATGATGAATCGTGAGAACCATGGAAGGCTCGGCTCCATATTGAGACCTAGCGTATTCGTATGTGTATAGTCCACGATAGCCTTAGAGCCCGTGTTTCCCGGCAGACTTCTGCCTCCCAAGAGGGTTTTAATCACCTCAAATTTCTCAGTATACTCCTAAACGGATGCTATATGTGTATTTGCCTCGAGACCTCCCTTCGGGAAGGATGGGGCTTCCGCAGCGTCCCGGCTCCAAGCGGACGGTAGCTTTTCCATGTTATCCAATCTCACCCAGTGAGGTAGTGCTTTGACAATGGTGAGTGGAGCTACTTGTTCTGAGCCCTGGCCTACACCCTAATGAGGCGCAGGCGGCTCGCTGCAGGACGCTGGAAGGGGCAGCACCATGGCGCTTTGATAGGGATCCCATATTCGTCGGGTCATCCCGGCGTGGCGTCGAGTGACCGACTGAAAGGGCGCTCGGTTACGTATGGTAACCCTCGTTCCCTGAAGGAGAGGAGCACGCCCCGCATCGCCATGGTTGCTGTACGCCGCTGAGCTGCGGGTTCCCGCCGGCTCCTCAGCGAAAAAACTGGTAGCATTACCTGCTGCCCTCTTATACTCCGCGAGTGATCAGCGGCAGCTGGATGCATAATTCATGCCAATGTGCATTAGCTCGTTGTTACACTCAAAGTAGATTGGTCTATCAGGCGATATCCCATATTGCCGTGGTCATCCGGACGTGCGCTCCGTTCCCTCCTTCAGGGAAGCGAGGGTTACTCATACGTAACCGAGGCGCTTTTAACCCTATGATACTGGATATTAATAATGATAACAGGTTAAAATGAACATTAATAATATTTATATAAAATATTTCATTCAAAGACTAGGTGTTTGAATTAATACTTACTGCTCATATGAGAGCATACCGTAATTACATTAATGTCAAACATAGCATTTATCAGCAATTAAGATATAGTTTTGTCAGTTGATGAAAGTAATTTCTTGAAAATGTTTGTAATCCCACCCTAACAAATACCTCAAGAAGGGGCTTCTTGACCTCATCATCAGGTATGTCCTCAATGGGGGCCTCAATTGTCTTTACTTTACCAATTAGAGTAAAGGAAGATGTTTGGGGAAAGACAACAAGGCCCTGGACCGCCATGGACAATGGACACTGCAATCATTCTTCCAATGTGGAAATATTAGCGTCTTCTGCAGCTAAAAAATGCCAATATAGCAAAGTTAGGACACACTGATTTACAACATCATAAAAACTTCACAAAAGTATTACCTTTACTATCAAATGAGAGGTATTTGGCATTGTCTTTGCCTTCAAATCCTCTCCTTGTTTGATGGAGTCCATCAACAGAGTCAGAAATTACTGGAGTAGCCCCCCACTGTCTAAAGCCTCTTCCATCAGCCCAGCATCATCTGTGAATTTCACCATTAAGCTGCAGGTGGGGTCAAACCAGGATCTCCTGAAACCTCTTAAGGCACCATCCCAGACATTAAGCCGGTTAATGTAAATCTGCTACAGGATGTTTTGTTAAGATTATGTGACAGATTTGACACCTATGTCAGGCTAGCTGTCAGCCCATCAGGGTCCATTACTGTAAAATAATAATAATAAAACAGTCCACAAACAGCTAGAAACTATTCCCATATGGAAAAAAACCTATATAAACATATAATGTTTCAATATAGGTTTTGATATAGGTTTTAATATATGTGACATATATAAAATTGGCCGTTTTCCTATATTATAATATGCGTATATATGCAAGTATATATGCACCTATATGTTCCCCTATAATAGTAAAATTAAAATCCATAGCTGCTAGGGCAACATAAATAAAAGTCAAAATGTAGAAATGTACATTATTTATTTACTCAAGATCAATCAAATAAGAACAAAAATAAGACAAAAAAATGAACTTGTTGCTCTTCTCAGCTCAGTGAGCTTCCAATGAATAGATGTGTCTATCTGCCTCGTGCTTGACTGCGCCACTTCTTCAATGTCCTATCTAGAGAAGACAAAATAAAGAAGACATTATTATTATTATACTATAGTGCTTCATCAGGAACCCAAAGAGCTTTACAGTACATCTGCGATTGGACACACATTTTGGATAAAGGGCTGATCATAATAAAAGTGCGTCATTTAAACACGTCAGTTGGATGATTCTGATTGTATTCTGTTAAATCTGAAAGAAATTCTGATTGGAAACATCACCCTCCCCCCTTTTTATTTTTAGTGGCATCGTTCTTTCATATGCACTTGTCCGTCATGGGGACTGCATTGTTAACAGTCCACCCGGTCAATCATGTACATCCAAAGCAGAGAAAATTCATGGATAGGAAAATTTAGCCACTCCTGCGTTTTTTTGTTTTGCTTAAAACAAGAGTGAAGTACAACTTCGCAGTTGTTTTAGGGAAATTACGCTTCCTGGATGTCAAAATGCAAAATGTTTATGCACGTCATGATTTGACTATTTGTTTCCATGTAAACCGATTCAGATTAATCCCTCAGATATTTAATCTGATGTAAGAAACTTTGCACATGTAAACATATCTACTTGTCAATGGGCTGCACTTTTATAGCATTTTTCTGCACCCAACAGTCCCTAAAATACTTACAATGGCCTCCTCTTGACCCATTCACACACACACTCACCGGTGAGCTGCCATGCAAGGTTTACGAAGAGCAATAAGATATGCATTAAATCAAGCAAATCAATTACTGCTATAGACAAAATAAGGCACAAACACAGGACAGGGGGATTAAGGGTGAAGGAGGGTAGAATATGATTGTTTATTAATCACTTCAGACAACAACAACCTAGAGCTAGAGGTATTTTGCAACACGTAGGGGGTGGTTTCCCGGACAGGGATCTGACTAGTCCTAGACTAAAATAAATGTAAGAGCTGTCCAAACTGAAAAATCTTGCACTGACATATCTTAAAATACATCAGTCCCCTTTGTTTTGCCTCAAAATGTACACAAGTAATGTTTTAGAAAGGCATGCTTGTTAAAACTATGTATATTTCCCTAATTAAACTAAGGCCTAGTCCTGGTTTAAGATAACCCTGTCCGGAAACCACCCTATATGTTCTACAAAATAGAGGGACTTCCAACTTACAGTGCAATACACCAGAAATGTGGCTTTAGAAGAGGAAAGGTAGGATCAAGAAGTGAGCATAGCGATGAATTAGTATTATAGGTCCTAAGCAGATACAGTAACAATAATGGGTGCCCTACCTTCTGCAGTCTCAGTGATGCCTAATAAAACATTGATACAAGTAGACTATGGTTAAAGTGGTGAACTTATAAAGTCTTAAAAGATGTGTTTTCCCTTCTCAGCGCTTATCATTTACTCACCAATAATGGCTGCCTTTTTATTTTGTCAAGGGCAACCAGCTGCTCCCCATCTCCTCTGGTTAAGGTTCCCACCTTAAAGTAATATTTCAAAATTATTATGAAAGCGGTAAAATGAAGGTGGAGAAAGCAAAGAGTTTTTATATAAACATCATGTTTTCTTGAAACTAAATAAATAAATAAAAATAGGGGTTACTCACGGTTGCACTTCTCCAAAAAGTGAGAAGGAGGAATCAAGATCCTCTACAGGAGTCCTTCCAGTCTTGTTCATAGAGGACAAATAGTTATTCTCTTCAATAATTAAAGTGCAAATACATCAAATAATTAACACTATCAATCAGCCTAACATTTCAAGTCTCTACAGCTCTGTTGAGAAACAAATTTTATAAAAAGCAATGAAAATCAGAGGAACTTACCTTTGAGCATAATGGCAGGTCACTTTTCATTTGAGGGATTTCTAGAAAGAGGTTATATAAAGAAAACAATAGTACAATCACAGGATCAAAATAGCAATTTGGTTTGAGTTTCCTTCTCTCACATCTGTTCAGCCAGGTGTTTCTAAATTCAGCAGCGTCACTGAGAAAGAGACAGAGAGGAAGAAAGCTAATTGTTATATAACTTTTTGTAAAAGGTTGATTCTGATTGGCTGGGAGGATGTTCTAGAGGTGTAAGAGGAAGGTGACAAGAAGTCTAGGGCAGAAATCCCTCCACTTGGCTTTTATGTAACTGTTGTCCAGCCTCCTGGTGGTTATTCCCTACTTAAAGGAAAGCTACACCATTTTTTTAATTTTACTATGTTCTTACCTCAACTTAGATGAAATTATAAATCCTGTCTATTTTCAATGCAGTGCATGCGTGAATAATGTTAGCATTTAGTCTAGCCATTCATTCTTAGGATCCACACAGGGATGAATTTAGAAGTCACCAAACACTTTTCCCTATTTAAAGATTGTTACATGAGCAGTTACACCAGTAAGTATAGGGGCACACAATAAAACGGGGGATTTTTTGCCGGATAAAAATGAGAACTATATTTTATGGCGAAGAGCACTTAGTTTGTATATCTGATCTGGGCATAACATCATCACTCCTGTGAACTCCTCTCATTCAAACTCATTGAGAGGAAGAGTGATGTTGTTACTGCCAGAGGTGAAATGCATTTGTCTTTAAAACATGAAACTCACATCTTGTATTTCATGTCATGTGGTATGTAATACACCACACTGGATGTCATAATTTAGGTTACCTTTTTCTTAGAGGGTGGTACTATGTCCTCTTCATCCCCACACCTCTCTCTTGCTGGCCGCTGGAAGTGAGAGAGAAAGAGAGAGAAGACAAGTTGCCTACTATGCTGGTGTCATACCTTGTAACAGCTACTGGTAATGCACTTTATTATAAAGTGTTACTTATCTTTACTGTATTGTAGGAGCCCACGCCACCTGTAGGAGAGAAATAATCAACTCCCCCCAGTTTATGAAAGAAACGTATTCATGAGTTCATAAACTGTTCCCTCGGGTTTAACAAATCGTGACCACAATTTCGGTTTTAGAATCTGTACCCTATGAATTCATTATCCGCTTCAGACGCTTTCACAATCCGTCCCTCAGATTTGTAAACCATACCAGATTCATGCAGCAAGATCCCTGTTAACATACAGTTTTCACTGAATATTATTATGTGGAATAGGTTTACAGCAAAGTCTTAAGTGATTCTCTATCAAGTCTAGTATGAGGTGGAATACAACGATTTAATAAGAAAGATCAATTAATTTGTGATAATCTTATAATAGCACTTGATTATTATTGTACAATAAACCGCATTGTGACTGACTGGAGTAATTTTGTAAGTTGGTCTGGATAAAAAGCTTCTTATGCATAACCTGTATAATAATATATAATAATTATAAAAATAAAAGAAAGTTATTTAATTTATAGGCTCAATAAATGAGTACACTTAAGACAGTAAAAAAATGTTTGTCATAAAATAATTCATGATCTTTATTTTTAAATAACCTTGAGTTTTGGAAATGCTTTCTTAACATAAAGACTTATTTTTGTGATTTTATTATACTAAGCTCCACCCCCACCACCGCCGGAGTTAATGCTAGCGCTTCACTGTTAATGTTATTATTAAATAATTAGGCCAAAAATAACATTATTCAGTTAGAGAGAAAAGGAATGAAAACATCACCGCATATTATTTGTTTTACCCTTATTTTCTTCTTTTTAGCATTTATTTTTTTGGCCATAAAACACAGGCGGTTGTGTCTTCTATTGGTGATTAATGTAAAATAACGCTAAAAGAAGACTATTTTGTGAATGATGTTCTTGTCTCATTGGATAATATGAAAATTAATGCATGGTCACAAATACTAGTACCAGTTTACAAACCAGTGGAACGGATTCAAAACCAAATCTGAGCCACGGATTGTAAATTCGAGCACGATGATAAACAGAGGAACAGTTTATGAATTCTTGAGTACGGTTTATAAACTGTAAGGACGGATTCAAAACCGTCATGTATTGATTTTTTTATCTTTACAGGTGGACGCGGGGCTCTGTGGTATTGCAATGTAATAAAACACACTGGATGTAGACTGGTAGTGTACAGTGTTCTTTGAAGGTCTGTCATGACACGCCATCATCCCTCCTCTTCCTCTTCCTTCCTGCACTATCAATGACGCTTTGATAGGGTGTCCGAGTTTTTTTTTTTTTCTCGGCGACAATTTTTTTTAGCGGATAGGCAATTTTTTTTTTTTTTACGGATGTTTTGAAACCGGTCCCAGAGTGGATATAATTGAAACGCCGCTTTTGCTTTCGCTGGACAGCGAATCCGAATATTCTGAAAAATATGATTACATCAGACCATCGCTACGCCTCCTAGTCAAACATCACTCACGTCAAGAACAGCAACAAAAACATGAACAAACACTGAACGATTGTATTTTTTATTAACTAACATTCAACACGGATTAATAAATGTATTGTTCCATGTTCGTTTTTACCATCGCTCAAGGTTTATCAGCAAATCCATGTGTTCTTCTCCATTTTAAGAGTATTTCTGAGGTAGAATTACAGCCTACATCTGGTCTGACATGTATACTACATCGGTTTCATGTGGGATCAGGATAGAGCCCTGCACGGGCCTCAAATCTAGGCTCAGGCCCCAGCCCAACCTGTTCGGACAGCTCATCAGAATTATGTCGCCCAGTCCGCCCCGAGTCGTTTTATTTATTTATTTTATTACACAGCGAAGCCGCCCTATTTGCAAAAAAAATTAAAAATGGGTCAGTTTTGTGTTATGTTTCTTTTAATTTCTTTATCAAGTTAATTTAGAAAAAATGTTTGGAGCATTTTTTTTTTAAACGACGCATTAACGCTAAACAGCGCCAACAGCTAGTAGCCTAAAACATATTTTATCAATTAAGCTCCCTCAAATTATCGCTAATACTTTACTTGGCTACAATAAAATCCATATATAAAACACTTCAAGCATATCATAGACAGTTAGTTTAATAAATGTTTATTTATTAAACCACAGTGAGTAAAATAAAAAATGAAATACTGAGGTGCAGGCTCGCAACAGCCGCAAACTAAATGAGAAATAGCCTACAATCTAAAACAAATTAAATTAATTAAAACAAACTTGCAGGTTATCTTATCCCTCAAAATGCACCACAGAACATGTCCATTCTTTTTCCATTAGTTTCCAACAGTTAAACGAAAACAAAGTCCAATCAAATGAAAAGTTAGAACAGTCTTTACAGAGCATCGTGGAGAAAAGAATAGCCTCCAGAGAGGAAGGTTTTAAACCAGTCCTCCTCTCTTTATCATTCTTCCGCCTGCTGAAACATGTTAGCTGCTGCTGCTGCTGCTGCTGATGGGGACACTAAACACAGAGCGCAGTCTTGACAGTTAGCGTAGCAGGGTCTCGGTTGCTTACATTTACATTACTTTAGAGGCCTATAATAGCTACTACTACATAGGGATGTAACGATATTGACGATATCAGTATCGCTTATCGACTGTGGTAAGTGCGTCTCGAGTCATCGCTCGTGGTTGGGTTACAATGACTACGCTTTACATGCCTGTTAAAATTAGGGTTATGGTCGGTTAAGGTCACTATTCGGTTTCTGGAAACATCTCGGGACAACCCGCTTAATGCGGAGCAGAGAGAGTTACTCCTGTATACATGGAATGTGTAATCAGTCGCAATATCCCGATGTATACAGCACGCATCGGTTAAGCTCTGGACGTAATGCCAATATGCGCATTTCCGATTCTTCTTCCTGTATCCAAAGACTCAAAAGACCAAGATTCCTTGCGATCAGAACATCGCGAGAACACACATTTTGATGGGGATATGCAAAGCGCTTACAAGACCCAATATTCGGTTAGAAAAGGGTACCCCAAGGTATAATAGATATGAGCATATCCGGTTTTGCCGGTGTTTACATGGTCGTATGCACAGGTATATTATAATATCCCGGTTTTGAACGGGTTATTGGCTGCATGAAAACGTAGTCACTATTAAAAGGACAGGTGAATATACACAGTCCAGCAGAACAAATCATTGTTAACTACATATACCATGATCCTAGCCGCTTTAGTCACAGCAAACCGTAGCTAAGCCAATAGGATTGCACGCTGTCCACACAAGATCACAGCAAGCCAGCATGGAGCTATAGCCGATATCTTGTAAGGGATGAAATAACAAAACCGGTAAGTTGATAAGCGAGCCCCTGCAGCTTTTAAATCATACTGTATGTCTGGAAAAATTTTGGTTTCACGCGGTCAAAAAAACGCAAAGTGAGTGAAGGTGGTGGACAGACAATGGACTATGTGCAAGCACTGCCACAGTAAACTGGGATACAACACAGGAAACACAAGCAACAATGAGTCAGTTTGGGATCATAATCATTTGAATCAGTTCGAGTTCAAAGCGGTTCGCAATCATTTGAGTCAGTTTGGGTATCACAAATCATTTGAATCAGTCTCGAGTTCAGAAGGGTCCTAATCATTTAAGTCGTCTCGGGAGTTCAAAGCGGTTCGGAATCATTTTAATCAGATCGGAGTTCGAGGAAAAGAAAGTTTCTAAAGAAAACTTGAACATTAGCTAAAGGATAGTTCAGTGTTTTTCAGAAGGCTTTTGCCAGACTGTTAAGGATTTTTTTTTTCTTCTCCCTTGCAATGTAGATATTTTGATCTTTCTGATGAAAAACGTGAACATAAGCTAAATGATAGGTCAGTGTTTTTTATAAGGCTTTTGACTGATTATTTTATTTAAGTTTAAGTTAGTTCCTAAATACCAGTTTTAAAAGGCTGCTTTTATTTGCCTGCACATTTTAAACCTGACTTAACTTGATCTTTGTTTGCACTTTAAGGGAATTCCCCATTGTTTACAATTGTTCTAGTTGCTTCTTAACTGAACATTGCATTGAAGAATCAGTTATGCAAACCAAATATTGCTATACAGAATATTGATGCTCCTGACTACAACTTGCACTTTAAAAGCACTATGTGATCAGCCGCTTATGCGTCATGGATCCATAAATACAGCAATAAATTGTCTGTTGACTGGCAAAAGCAGAATAAATTTCAGTATTTTTCTCTATTATCATCACAAACACTATCGCGAGCTATTTAACAATACCGCGAGCTTTTCCCACAATATAAGCACAAATATCGCACTGCGAGGTCCAATATCTAAATTGTATCGCATGCGAGATTTTGATATCGTAATCCCTGCATACAATAAGTGAATATAAGTGAAGTATGGGTCGCTGAGAAGAAGAACGGCGTAGCGGCGAGAGGACTGTCAGTCGTCAGTATGTCAGTTTAATTATAACGGGTTGAATTATCAGATTATGAAATTTATGAGGTTGCAGAAATGTCTTTCTATGTTTGTTTTTCATCGTCGATCGCCAACTTCTCATTTTTTTATTTAATGTCTAAAAATATAAATAGAAGGTTAATCCAAAAGGTCCGAGGCGTTTCCTGACATTTTATCCTACCCCGTCAGATTTTCCTACCTGTTATGCGCACACATCAATATCGCCCTTGCTCTCATGCTAAACAACGTATATTTAAGTCGTATCTGCATTACTGTAAGGGTAGGTTTAGGGTTGGGGTAGGTGTAGACTTTAATCAAAACGCAATCTAATTGGTAGAAAATAATATTTATTGTTGGTTTCCTGTAGCTGTATCCCTTCTAGCTACAACCGTGAATATAAACACTATAATTACTGTATTTGCAGACGTAAGGGTATGATTAGGGTTTTGATAGGTGTAGACATTAATAAACCATAACTTTACAGTAGCATTTTCAGTTGTGGAATTGTAATACCCACTGTTTTAGTGGGAGGTAGGAAAATCTGACAGCGTAGGACAAATCGACAGAACACCGCCCGCATGTGAGCTATAATGTGAAAATTGGTCCGGCCGCCCTAGGGGCATAGTAGTCGGCCGCTCACTGGGCTGAAATGCGTGGCTTTAGACGCAGGATATTTCTTGAGACGAGGGTAAAAAAGATCGGGTAAGTCTGCCTCGTGGTGGATGGGGTCAAGAAGTAACGGGTACTAACGGTTATGGATAGAAATGTAGAGGAGTAAAGAGTACAATATTTGCCTCTCAAATATACTTGAGTAAAGTCATGAGTACTCCCAAAATGATAATCGAGTAAAGTACAGATCCCTCAAAATTGTACTTAAGTACTATACCATGTAAATGTAATTCGCTACTGTCCGGCTCTGTATATCATGTTAATATATTGCCATAGTTAAATTCCATAACATGCCAATTACGATCGGATACCAATTTCACGCTGTTCGCATTATACATAAGTTCTTGCATAATTTTTTTTGTTAATTCTTTTGCCTTGATAATAGAAAATATGAATTATCTCAAAAATGAGATATGAGGTACAAAATGACCACATCCGCCATTAGCATATATAGAAGACATATCTTGTATGTATAGGGCTTAAATGTGGATAATGAAGAAGCAATACAGGAGACCTATATTTCCTGTATATGCACATATATGCACCTCAATTTTGCTCATATGTGGCATATATACATATATGATATATATATTATTATATATGTGCATATACACTGCATATAGGATTCATATATGCGATATATCCACATATAGGTTCTTTCCATGTGGGTACAAATTTAGTTGACGCCAGTGAACTTGATATACCAAAGCCTTAATATTTATTTTCTTCTGACAACAACTATAAACACTTATATATATCCACTAACATCAGTATATGCCAGGCACATGAGAGGGGTGGATGTTGGTGCTTGAGCATCTGCCTTGCCTTTGGTGCCCAAAGTGCCCTTTTGTCAAAGCAAAATTTCCTCATTTTATTTTTTGTCATAACATTTCCTTTTGTGAATGCCTGTTCCATGCCCAATCTAAATATTAGTAAAATTTTGAATAATAATTTAGCCGCCAATAAGATGACCAACATGATGACCTTTGACCTGACGATCATCCTCCTCATCCTACCGGACGATTCGCATCACACCGCACGCCGCATTTTTTAATTGTCAGAGGATATTTTCAACACCGCTGAAGCTGGTAAGTGGTGTTTCATACTCAGCTGAGTGATTTTGTTATGTATTTACTTATTTTACAAGAACGACGGATGTGAGAAACATGCAGATATGTTGTTTATATTATGGTGTGTAGCCTGTAGTGTAGAGTAACGCTAGCTGGTTTGAGGGGAGAAACGCTTCACAAGCATCGAGGGGCAGAGGCGCCATGTCCATTCAAAGATTTCTGAGCCAAGTTGATTTTAAATGCAACTCCAAACGACAAAAAAAAAAAAAAAAAAACAGCAGAATAATATTTTTATATATTTGATCTAATCACACTGTTGTGATTAGATCAATCAGTGCACAGCATCAGCTGCTAAATTCAAATCTAGGTTCGCTGGTGGCCTGAGCCAGAGACGCTTTCGCTACAAGCTTCATGATGATAACTCAATCAACGGTTCTGCTGCGCGAATGCAATGGCCAATCGGATAGTGCAGAAGAGTCATCATGTTGTGTTTTTGTTCACTTGCTCGCTGACTGAATTATTTAGCTTAATTCTTTCTTCAGAGAGAGAGAGAGTAAAAACAAGAACAATCCCTGATGTAGTATAATGTAATATAAAGTGCTTCAGTGATGGTAATGGTAGTTTTTGAGAGTGCCTGAACTCTGGCTAGACTGAATGTAATTGTTATTTGATAATGTAAATGTTCTTTACTCCGCAAAATGAAAGAGTTAAAATAATAACTTACAAATGTTATTAAAATTTACATTAAATGCAAATTCAGTCGAATTAAAAATATTCTTATGGCATGATATGGCACTTAAGTAAAAAAGTCTGGGTTTTATGTGTATGTAATGATTGTTCGTTCAGGGTAGAGGAAGGAGACCAGAGTCGGGCGTAGGGGCTCAGAGAGACTTTATTCTCTTATACAAAAGAAACAAACAACAAATAAACCAGCCTGCAGGTGGCTGCCTCTATAAATAATACTGCGGCTTCTCGCATCAGTGCCTGTCCCGCACACAGCTCTCCGCTCACACACCACGAGTCCCCATCTCTCTCGCTCTTCGCGGTGTCGCTAGCTTAAATACTGGTTCCCCAAGCCACCTCGCAATGTAGCAAACAATGAGTCTTACAGAATAATTAACTCAAATGATATATAGGGAATTTGAATAATTAATCCTGAATATGATTAATTTACACTCAGATGACAGTTACATTAAATTTGATTGATTATGCAAAAATCAGCTCAATTGCTCTATACCACAAAATAATCACAGGGCACTGTAACTTACTCATTAATATGTCAATATTACATTCTTTCATATCAATTATTGTGATATCTCTTACTGTAAATTACTCAGAATCAAACAGATGGTATGTCCAGCAAACCACTGTTGACCCTATCAATTTTCAATACCAAGTTATCAACGCCTTATAATCTCAAGGAAAAAGTATTCTCTGGCCATGAAAATATTATCCTATCCTTCCATGATAAATTCTAGTTTCTAAATTTAGAGCTTGTAGCTATAGATCAGACATCTCAGTGACTCATAATGTAGTGGGGTGGAGTCCAAGCCAATCCAAGTATATGGGTTTTAATAAATCAACTAGTAATACATCAAATTACACATCACACAGAGTAAATATAATGCGACGACACTACAAACAGTAAGCTTTATACAAGACATAACTAATCCAAATAAAAGAGAGAGAGAGAGAGAGAGAGAGAGAGAGAGAGAGAAAATAGAATGAGATCACATAAGGAGCCTTCAGGTATGGAAATCATAGTCGGTAACTTTTGAGCCAACAACATCAGATCATAACAACAACACTTTAAAGCAGCATTTAAATCTCCATAGAGAAAGTGATACTTTAGCAAAGTGTCCAAATGTGCATGAGCTGGACATCAAGGCGCAGTTTTGAAACGCTGGGCGTACAGAGGCTATGTGACCACAGACCTCGCAGCGCTGATCTGGCGTGAGCGTGAGCACGTGGTCCTTTGTTCTGTCCCCATGTCATTTGAAAGGTTCAACAAACACATGTTCCAGAATTGCTCTTCCCCTATGGAGAGGCTAATAGTTGAATAAACTTAGTAAAGAAAAATAAAAGAAACAACAAAAAACTAAAACTTCCAGGAGCCATTAAAATGGCTTTTTTCTCTCAGCCCCTGTGCTGAGGGGTTTAGACATGAGCGCGCCTAAAGGTCACAGAGAAGCAACGCTTGGTCGACAGGAGAGCAGCTGTACCGAGAACGGAGACGGAGAAGAAGAGAGAGAGCTGACCTTGTTCGTACGTTTAGTGGCTTTGAAGCAGAGGGAAAAGTTCATTTGTCTCTGTGAAGACAACCCCTGGAGATCTAGGGTTTGTCCAAATTCCAGGGATTATTCTAGCAAGTTTGTAATTCAGATTACATACATTTTCATTACTTTCGCTCTAGATAAATGGGTTTGTCAGAACATGACGCATCACAACGATACTAAACTATATGTATAAATGATCAAAACATGAAGTTACATTCAAAATGCAGAATTACACATATTTAAAGATTTGATTAACACATGATAACACTGCAAATAGTCCCAATTTATATGGGAAACATATAAATGTACCAAAAGGGAATACGTTATACATTTATAAAAACATAAAAAACAAAAGGTAATGAATACATTCCATAGAATGCATTGGGGAAAAGAAACCAGTGATTTGGCTTCTCTCTCCTGTTTGTCCAGGGTGGTCGAAGTTTTACGACCAGAAAGTGGGGTTCATACACATGACTATTTGAGAAAAAGCCAGGCTGAGGAGAACATTTCCAATTAAAAGCTAACAAGGGTTAACCATTTTATGCAATCCATAAACATATTTAAAATCATATTAATAAGTACTTACAAAAGTAGGAACTTACAAAAGGTTCTTTGTGTATGTTGGAATGTGTTGGTTTAGTGTCTGCTTTGAGACAGCCCACGTGACTCTGGAATTCTTGACGTAAATAACTGTCATAAGGATGTGCACTCAGGGCTGCCAAATGGTGAATTATGTAAACACAAGGTCCTTTTTACCATGCTCTGGTCTTTGCTCGAACGTATTAAGAGTCAGAATTACTAGTATGGCAGATGACTGAAATACCATCAGCTCATTAGTGTTACAGCAACGGATCCAGCTTGTAATAATTCTCACCTGAACTCACTTACCGCTTGCCTCTTTCCCTCGGGCTCTCCTGTTGCAGACTTGCTAAACCACGCCTCCCCGCCACATACCCCACCCTCTCAGGCCAGGGAGCATCCTGCCTGTAAGGCGTGAGAACCTGCTCCACCAATGGCCAAACACTTCTCTATGGTGCTGTACTTGTCCTCTCTTGGAGAGCTTCCACTACTACAGCACCGGAGTCTCCCCCCACCTCCTGGGACAGGACCGCCCACCCTGTCCGACGCTGGCCGGTCTGCAAAAAAAGGGAAAGCAAAGTTAGGAGTGCAGGAGCTGCCCGCCACACAGGGCTTACTCGGTAAAGGCTACGCGGCACCTCCTCCCACTGACCTATCTGGTAACTCCTTTTAGTGAGGTCAGTCAATGGGCTGGTGAGGTCCTGATAATGAGGAATAAACCTCCCGTAGTCTCCGCCAGCCCCAAGAACTGCCTCACCTCCTTTTTGGTCTTGGGCCTGGGACAGGTTGCACATGCTATGCTTCTATGAATTGGGACGCATCTGCCTCGTGGCCCAGTGGGAAGCCAGATATTTACTTCCACCCGCCTAACTGCGACTTCTGGGTTGCCGATAGCCTGCCCGCCTCACGCTCCTGAGGACCCCTCACATGCTCCATATATGCCACCGCCAGCTCATCTATGAGATGATAATATCATCCAGGTAGGCAGCGTGCATGGCATAGGGGCCAGCACTCGATCCATGAGGCGCTGAAACGTAGCCATTCACCCTCATGAGTCTCACAGAACCGCATCCAGCGGCCCGCTTGGCACCAAAACTATCGCTAACCTGGTGTGACTCCCGATTACCCCATCCCCAGCATACTCTATCGACTGAACTACCTTTTTGTGTTCAGGCAATCTATACGGCGGCTGTGAATTAAGACACCTGGCTCTGTCTCAATGTGGTGCTGAATCAGGTCTGTGGCGGGTAGGGAGCAAAACACGCCCCAAAAATTCTACCCGCAACGCGCGATGTCAGTGAGCTGCGAGGCTGAGGTGATCCCTCCCAGAGCCAGGGTTTTCCTGTAGCATCGCTCGGCCCGAGATCCTCCTCCCCACTCACCACTGTCAGCTAGCACACTGACTCCTCCCCGCTCCATTTTTTAAGGAGGTTGAGGTGGTAGGATTTCCGTGAGTCACCCTATCTGTCCTGACTACCTCATAATTGAGATCTCTATCCCGCCGTGACCTCAAAGGGTCCTTGCCACTTCAACAATTTGGAGCTAGAGGTTGGCAGTAAAACGCAGCACTTATCTCCCGCAAATTCCTCGCAGCTTAGTTCCCCGGTTATGTAGCTGGTTTGTCTGCCCGGCCTGAAGCAAATTCTCCATAGAGAGCCGCCCCAGTGTATGAAGCTTTGCAGCTCAGGTCCAGGACATATTGAATTTCATTTTTGCTATCTGAGTGTCATCCCTCCCAGTTTCACAGGGACGCCTAGCACCCCTGGGCTGACGCCCATAGAGAAGCTCGGAGGGAAAACCCCGTGGAGGCTTGGGGACTTATGCACCAGCAAATAAGAGGGATCTAGCCACGGTCCCAATTTTCTGCTTCATGCAATCTTCGGATCATGGTTTTAATGTGCGATTAAACCGCTCGACCAGACCGCCATTTGTGGGTGATAGACGCTGTGTACGCTCGCTTAATGCACAATAATCTGTACCACATTGCTTAACGTGCTGACATAACGCGTTCCTGGTCCGTGAGAATCTCTTTGGAATTCCCACGCGGGAGATTCACGAACAAAGCATCCGCCACACTCTTGCTGAGATGTTGGGAGCGCCACTGCTTCAGGATACCGTGTCGCGTAATCCACTAAGACTAACGCAAAATGGTGTCCCCGCAGCGGATCGCCTAACGCTCCGCCGATCAGGTCCATACCACACTTTCACGGGGACCTGCACTCAGAGGAATAGGGCTAAAGGCGCTTTGGAACGGCCGGTGGTTTACAGCTGACATTCTCGACAAGACGCCGCACCACCTCGCGACGCTCTCGTGAAGTCCCGCCAAAGAATTGGGTCGTAACATGTTAGTGTGCTGCTACTCTAAGTGCCCTCGCCATAGATTACAATGCGCCGCTGGAAAGCATTTCCGACGGCTCAGCTGTACTAACAGCTGGGTTGTATCTTCATTTGTCTGAGCGTCGTGGTCACCCTCGATACAACCCTGTCTCTTAATAACGGCAAAAATACGGGTGGGATAGCGGGACTGATTCAGGGTGAAGGACCTGCCCATCGATCGAAAGCAGACCTGCTCAAG
The DNA here is from genome assembly GCA_024542945.1 of allo-octoploid hybrid of Carassius auratus x Cyprinus carpio. Taxonomy (NCBI): domain Eukaryota; kingdom Metazoa; phylum Chordata; class Actinopteri; order Cypriniformes; species allo-octoploid hybrid of Carassius auratus x Cyprinus carpio. Next base: position 7,451,662 of record CM045073.1, on the reverse strand, counting down.
GCATGCTTCAGCGCCTCGTCCTGGATTGTTCCAGGGGAAAGTCATCGCTCGGCAGGTTCAGCCTCGCCACACCGCTCGGTTCCCTGAGCCCACTCCCGCTAGGGTCCGGGACAGATTCTCCCACCTGAGGCCGCCCCGCCGTTCTTCTCCCGACGCACCCGCTGTCAAACACCCTAGTAAATGCTGGAAACACTGGCCAATTTGTCCCAAAATTAGCTGGATGCCGGAGGCGCTGGACTACGACCACCTCCACACTATGCTTATGGCCTCCGAAATGTAATGCCTATGGCCTTTAATGGATATTCCCTTATATCCCGCTGCACACACCTCACCTTAACCATGCGGCCGTCGATCCAATGCCCCGATTGTATCAGGCTTTGATGGATGGAGGTCTGGTTACAACCGGAATCCACCAGAGCCTGATAGGTTCCCCATTACTCATTGGGTATTTGGTACAGCCCGGCTTTGATCGAGGCAGCCTGCATGGTCGTCCGGGATCCGGACCAGTGTCCCCACCTCCATCATCGGGCACCTGTCCACAAAGTGGTCGATCCCAACGCCTGCAGGCTGGCCCGGTCTCCCCGCTGCCCTAGTGGCGAAAGTGGCTCAGGGATTGACGTGGGGAAGCAGCCGGAGGGTCTTCACTTCCCGCGCTGCGGTCGGCCATCCCTGCGTGCGGGACCTCATGCCCGGCCGCAGGCTCCATCGCCAGCCTCAGCGGGCGAGCCTCGTGGCCCTCACCCAACGGGACCTAGGGAGAGGGAGAGATTCGGAGTGGGGGAGGGGAAACAGGGAGGAGGGAGAGAGAGACAGCAGGGAGGGGCTCGCCGACCCGGAGCACCGCCAGCTGGTCCCTCCGCCAGTTGGATGGCTGATCCAGCTCGGCAGGCGGTGGCACTGGACCCACTGGGCGTTCTTTGGAAGGCGGGAGATAAACCTGCTCCAACACCACCGCTGATGATGGATTCGCGTGCCTAGGCCCTCGCCAACAGCCATTTGCGGCACGAGTCCTCGAGCTGGCTGCCTAACACAAAGGGCGCCCGGCTCGGCCAGCTCCAGCGACCGAAACGCTGGCGATGCTGTTCTGGGCTGAGGCCCACCCTCTGGAGGGATGGCTCGCCTGAGGTCGCGTAGACCAGGAGGTTCGGGACGGGTAGTTGTTGGGCCTCCCCGACAGCAGAGGGATCACCCGAATGGGCCAGCTGTCCATCGCCACCCACATGCTCCTCCGCCGCCGCCGAATAAGTCGAGGAAAGCCTCGTGTCGCAGCTGGGTCCCATCTGGTGAGAGGCATGTGAGCTGGGCATGGCGCTGGGGAGGCCTTCCCATCCGACTCTCCCGGTCAGCAAGCTCCGGACCAGTTCTGCGGTCCCTCCTGCTGACCGCATCATAGCCTGGAACCGGTGGTCTTGCGGCGCCACGCAGGTCCAGCAGGGCCTGGTGGTGTTCTTGGTGCAGGCCGCGCGAGCTGAAATGATGTCCCGCAAATGGCGAGGATGATGTAGCTGGCGAGTCTGCATGGCTGAAGCTCTCCTTCCTCCCGGTTTCGCACCAGTGTAATGATTGTCTCGCTCAGGGTAGAAGAAGGAGACCAGAGTGCGTAGGGGCTCGTGAGAGACTTTATTCTCTTAACAAAAGAAACAAACAACAATAATACCAACCAGCGCTGCAGGTGCGCGCCTCTATAAATATACTGGGCTCAGCTATAGCCTCTTCCGCTGACTAGCTCCTCCGCCACACACTCACGAGTCCCGTCTCTCGTCTTCTGCTGGCTGTCAGCTGCTTAAATACTGGTTCCCCACGCCAATCACTGCACGAGATCCAGCTGTTAATAACTTCTCACCTGAACCACTTCAGCCGCTTCGTCTCTTTCACTGCTATCCTGCAGACTTCAAGCTAAACCACGCCTCCCGCCACAGTGTAGTTAATAGATTAAACTACCTTTCCATTTATTGATCAAATAACAATCCTGTAAAGGTATAGAATCGCTTACTTTACACGCTTTGAGAATCGAGATATTTCCTGATATATTAAGCATGTTTGGAATTGTTTTGAATAAAAAGGAAAAATAAATAAAACATAAGCCTATATAAGTTATACAGTGCTTTCATATCTTGACTCAGTTGTTTATTGTTTTGTATCAATATTTAAGGTGGACTTATTGATTAGGTGCAAAAGAATAGTAGTGATGGTTAAAATAATAGATTGATAATGAAATAGTAGATTGTGCCTTGTTCCTAGATGGACAGAGACTGGAAAGTAATAGATCAGATGAGAGGAGATGGAGATAGAGGAAGAAAAAGAGGCAAATGTAGACTTTTTTTACTTTAAACTTAAAATTGTCTCTTCTAATCTTTTTCTTTTTCAAAACTGCATCACAGCATTGGCTGCCGATCAATACATAATCATCCATATCAATAGCTAAATTGGCAAGGAATGCATCACAATATATTGCTGTATTGATATTTTGAACCGCTTTTAAAGCCTTGTTCCCATGTGCCCGCTTTTATACTTTGAGCACCTGCCTCCAAAGGTCTCTCGCACGCCCTGTTATATGCTGTATGTTTTATCGATAAAATGATCTAATAAATAACATTTCATTTAGTGTCTCTTACCTGACTCATTAACTTGACAAGATGGCTATTTCTCCGTGAAGTCACCCAAGCTCGTCAGGTGCAGAATAATCTCAGTGTTGGCTGGATTAGTTTTATTAATTTAGTCAACATTAGCATAACTCACTGTTGACTGGATTTGAAAATAACCGCTTCATTCAACGTTTTTTAAATCTATTTGTTTAATATAATATGTCCTCTCAACTAAATCCAAGCTATAAAATTGGCTCAAATTAAATATTTTTTGCACTTCCAATATTTTGTTAATTTGATTTTTTTTTACAGTGTGGGTTACTAACATTCTTTACACATTTTCTTTTGTGTTCAACAAAAGAGCAAAACTCATTCAGAAGAGAAAAGAGTGTCAGGGACATATTCGCACAAAACATGGATAGGTTACAAATAAAAAGTCATGGTGATGTATTGTTCCTGCTAGAAAACATTAAAAACAGCATTCACCTGGTAGATGTGTGTTGAATGAAAACTTTCTTTTCAAAATGAACAAATAAAAAATCAAGTAAAATAAATATAAATGACTCTTAAAGGGGGGGTGAAATGCTATTTCATGCATACTGAGTTTTTTACACTGTTAAAGAGTTGGATTCCCATGCTAAACATGGACAAAGTTTCAAAAAATTAGTTAGCGTTTGAAGGAGTATTTTGTTCCCAAAATACTCCTTCGGTTTGTCCAAGTTTGGAAAGTTTTTTTGAGATGGCTCTGTAGTGACGTTAGATGGCGGAATTTCTTTATATGGGTCCCAAAGGCACGCTTCGAAGACGCCAAGGCCCCATATAGCAGAGCAGAGAGAGGCTGTGACACAGACAATCACTGATCAGAGCGGAGGCGTCCGCAAATGTCACAAAAGGAGTGTGTTTTTGGTTGCCAGCAAGACAACCCTGCACAGATTACCAAAGAAAAACAGCATTAAGGGACCAGTGGACTGAGTTTATTTTTTACAGAGCATCAACGGGTTGTAAGGGTTTTGGTTTGTTCCCGATTTTCCTTGTTTTACAAACAAAAGGGTTGAAAGTTTTGGGTTGTTTTTTCTTAAGATATGCAATCCCAATAAAAAGGGTGTGTTTTGGAACCAAGGGAGTAAAACTGCTTAACATTCCCTGCCTCCTTGTTTGGGCCCACCTCCCATGGACCGGTTCGGCCCCGCTGGAGGGTCCCTTGATGCTGCTGCCTTGTTCAGTTTCATTATTGTCCAGCTTCCACATGCTCCCAACAACTGGGCCGGGATTCTTTTAGCCCCAAAAGCCTCACCTCCGGGGTTTTTTTCAGGGAAAAAATCGGTGCTATCTTTCTTTTGAATATAATAAAACAAATACTTTGGTTATGAAGGATGCAACACTCTATGGTACTCAAGATTAACATGATATTGGGTGAAAACAAAGCATTTCAAACTTCCCTTTAAATGAGCACCACCGCCTGGCATCTTCCGTTGAACGACCCTTTTGGTTTCTTCCCTGTCGGGATCCTTGAGAGGGGAGGAAAGGTGCGGTTGGGCTCTGTCTCATGAAACCCCAGACAGGCTCTTTCACTTTGGACACAGTATTATATTTTACCACAAAAAACCTACTATTGTCATACTACCGCATTTTGTTCAAACAAACATTACACCTCCATCACATCTGTTGGTTTTGGTAAAACAAACTGAGATTTAAATATATTTCGGAAAATACTTACCTTATTGGTCTGTGCACAACACACATTCATCATTCCTGTCTTTAAAATACATTATAGACAACAATGCAATTCCTTATTATGATTTCCCGCTTAAATTCCTGAATTAAAAAAGGCCCTTTATTAACACAATGATTTACTTTCAAAAAGCATAATTTCAAATTTAACATATTTTTGTATTAAAAAATGTTGTTAAAAAACCCCATTTCTTTCATTTGTAATTTTGTGTAAATCAACTTCACCCCCTGATCAGCATTAAACTTAAATACATCTAAATCATCTTGATTCAGCTTCATATCTCTGAATCTGATTAATTGGTAAAATTTAACATTAAAGATGACACAAAAGGTAAAAAGTAAAAAATAATAATTAAATAAACTGAAAATCAGTTTATGGAAAGTTCTTTCGACACTGATGACACTGGATTATTTTCAAAGTGTTATTTCAGATTTAAAGTCTTAAAATCAAGGCGCCAAATTACATTTCATAATTCAATCACTGAAACGGATTTTGATGCAAATAGTCCCACCAGTGGGATAACAACATATGATTTCATGAATTTCTAAAAGTCTCTAAAAAAAAAAAAATAAAATAATAATAATAATTTTTAATAAAACTCTTTCTTCGGTCATTTTTATTTTCCTCCTTGTCAAAACGGTGTAGTCAACACAAAATTATACGTATGTTCCATAAACGAAGTGGTCTGTGTTCATCAATACTCCCCCAGCCGCAGTTTGAGCTTTTTAAAGATTTTGATAGTTACCTTAGTCAGCGGTTTGCCAACAGAAAAAAGGTTCTGCCTCAGTAAGTTAAACCATTCAAATCTAGCTGTTTAATGAAGAAAAAGAAACAAATGTAGTAGAAAAATGTAAATTTAAGAACAACAAACAGAGGACAATTATTTGAAATATGTGCCATTTTCGATTTAAATTTTAAAAAATTAATTATTGAAGATTCCTTGATTTTCAAAAAAAAGTCAGTTTTTTGCTCCATCCGAAAGAAATTAAAACAAACAGAAAACCGCTGAATCATTTGCAAAGTTAAATTCAGATTTTTTAACATAGTTGATTAAACTCATTAAGACAGTCACTTGCCCACCTATGGGTTGTAGTTTCAATTTAACCCTTGATGGTCTTGTTTCCCTGTATACACTGTTTGACAAAAAATTTAATTCAATAACATTTAATTTGTAACAAGATAATAGTTTTTTTTTTTTTTTACAAATGTAATTTTATCTGTTTGTTAATGTTTTACCCATTTTGCAGTTTTGGAGGATTTAATTCTTTTAAATTTCTATAAATAAATAAATATTTATTTAAATAGGCTTTTTACAAAAAAAAAACTGCATTTTTTAAAAAATTCATTTATAAAGAGATTTCTTTCATTCATGGGGATAACATGGATCATTTTAAATGATTTAATGTAACTTTATACCAATTTTGAAAATCGGTTTAAAATAAAAAATAACTTAAAAATAAACCAAGATGGCTATAGAGCTCCACTATATGCTAGTAATTTGACCCACGAAAGATATCTTTTCCAAATTGGTTAGTTGATTCTATCTAAATTGTAAAATCCAATTATAACAAAAAAAAGTCAAAGTTTAACCTTTTTTTTTTCCTGTTTTAATGTATTACCAAAGCATTTAGGAGAAGTGGGAAACCCACTCGACGGTTTAGCGGTTTTGGTTTGGGGTTTTTAAATTGTTTTTCCCATCCCGTCATCCTCCCATTTTGTGGTTCCTTTTAATTTTTTTAAATAATAGAAAGTTGTTTTATAACCCCAAAGTGTTGTGTGTTGTGTGGTGTTTTTGTGGGGTGTGTGGTTGTTTTGTGTGTGTTTGTTGGTGTTTTGTGGGTAAAATTTCGGGTGTTCAAACCACTTTATATTTTGGTTGGTTCCTGTTTTTGGATTTTTTTTGACAAAGATAAGAGAACAGTTGTTTGTCCCAAAAAAATTATTTCCCATGTGTGTGTTGTGTTGGGAGAAATAATTTGCAGGGATGTTTTTTTGCATTTGGAAGTCCGCCCCTTTTTTTATTTTTTTTGTTATAGAATTTTAACTTAAAAAAACATTAATTTAAAGAACTTTCCCAATGATTATGATTGTGGTAAAGTTTTATAATATATTTTCATTTATTCATTTGCAGACCTTTTTCCAAAGCACAAGATAACAGTGGAAGCAACCAAAAACAAAAAAAGACAAAAGAATATGTGCTATAAATGTCTCAATTAGGTCTCTATATAGGTTATGTTAAACAAGAGAACTTTTAGTATAACTTATTACTTTTACTTGGGCAGTTAAAAATTTTTGGGTTTTTTTTATTGTGCTCTATGTTTAATCCTTTTTTCAAGGATTTTAAATGTAAATTGTTTCTAATTAGTAAAAATAAAATATTGGTTTTTGGGGTTTTTATTATTCTGGACATCCTATTCATTTGTATTTTTATGGGTCTTGTTTTGGTCTCAGATCCTTCCAGTTTTTAACTGTACAAAACGCTTGTTCACAATTACTTTATTTTAATGTATTTCTTAATTTATGAACACACTGGTTTGTAGGCAAACAGTTTCCCTACCCGCTTTTGTAATTTCTTTCCCCTTTCCAGCTAATGAACAGGTCCACCCTGACTTCTCCTGGAAAATTGGATACTTTCTTTTATTCACGGGATAAATTTTTTGGTTCCTCCCCAACCGGGGGTTTGGGACCATTTCAAAGGGGCCCAAGAACAATTCACCGCTTTCCTTTGGTTTTTCTTTCCTTCCTTTGGAAAAAAAGATTTGAGAGCAAAATTTAGCCTCCAAACTTGATACCCGGTTTTCCATGGTTTGGTTCGGACAGGGGAAACAAGTACTGTTTTAAATTTGGGCGGTAAAAGGAAATGTTTCGCTAAACATGTCCCAAAAACAATAAGAAACAGAGTCCCAAAATGTTACTCAAAATAGACCCGGTGGGAGGGGTAGACCTGAAGGAAAAAGTAGCATTTATTAATGTTGTTCCCTTAAAAAATAAATCCCTAAACAGTTAAAATGTTCAATTTGGGGTGCTGGATGTGAAACACTACAGTGCTGGTTTTATACAAGGCTCCATCAAAAATTCAAATACATGTAAACCTGTTATTTAGGATTGGAGAAAGGGAATCCCCATTTTTTAATTATTCTCTGTATGTTTAATTTAAATTACATTAACAATGTAAAGTCTTCAAAGTGCTGTAAATTCGTAAACAAGACAAACTGCCAGTTTTGACCTTAATTTAAAGGACAATTTTCATTACCTGTAATTTAAAGCAAAAAAAAAAAAAAAAAAAAATTATATTTTAAAAAATTAAATTTTTATATTAAACTTTTTTCCCTCCATGTTGTTCCTAACCTGTATGAGCTTCTTTCTCCTGTGAAACCAAAAACATTTATAATTTGAATATTGTTGGTAACCAAAGTTTGGGCACCATTGTTTTTCCATTAGGGTCTCAAAATATCTTCAAAATTTTTTTAAAGTAATAATGTTTTGAAATGTCTTTAAGAAAAGTAAATGATGAAGGTATTCTTTTGGGTGCATCCCTTTAAAATGAAATGTTTTTGTTTGGATATTTTCACACAGTTTTTTGTTCAATAAATAATAATACTCACAGTGTTTCTTGTTTACAGTGGGATCCTCCAGAGAGAGAGCAGCTTAACCCCTGAGTCACCGGTGTAACCCTCAGATCCAGTTCTGTCAGGTGTGGGGGTTTGATCTCAGAGCTGAAACGAGCAGCCAGCCTTCCCTCCAAATGCAGTAACCAGCCTGCAAGAGAGAAGAACATGAATGATCTCGAACTGTGTTTAAGTTTTGTATGAGCTCACTTTTCTATACACAGGATCTGCACTATAGAATTTTAACTTGCCAGAAAAGCAAAGCACAAGCTAAGAAACAAAGAAATGCACTCACCCACGATTCCGATATGAAATAGTTTATCTTTATCATTCTTCAAACCTGTAGACAGCAATAATTTAAAAATATTAAGAGTAACATTCTTAAAAACTTGACATTATTTTTTTGGTGTTTATGATTGTGGGGAGGTTGGGGGACAGGGTATTTGGAAAATAGACACCTTTTTGTGTGTGTGTGTGTGCACTTTGATGGGAAACAGAGCAAAATTCTGAGGGGTCACCCATTCTGTATGTCCGCCACGTCACATAAGAGTTTTTAACCTTGAGTGTGAGATAAAAAAGGCCACCCAAGTTTCTATAAATTTCATATCTCTGTAGAAGTTACATTAATATTCCTTTGTCTGAAATCTCTGAGAGACTCTGCCCTATGCTGATTGTACTGTAATTGGTGTGCATAACAGGAAATTTCCCAGATTCTAGCAGTCACTGAGCTGTGATATTAAAACATCAAAAATTGCAAAATTAGATGTAATTAATTTAATTTGTTCATTACATTTTAACCCTCAAGCATCCTTAATAGCCCAATTCTCCTTCGGTTTTCAGCTGTTACCCCTTTGTTTTATCAATAAATGTCATAATGTCTTCAAAAAATAAAATCTAAAGATTTATATTTTTTCATGTTTTTTTTGTGTGTTTTTTATTATTTTTTAGCCCTAAAGTACCATATTTTATGTGAAATAGCTTATTTTATGTAATATTTTTCATACTTTAAAACAAATCATTCTGAAAGTTCAGAGGCCAAAACTAACATTTTGGGGGGTTTGGGACATAAGTGTAAAAATATAAAATATCAATAGCCACTATGTGACTTAATACTTCCCGTATGTCTGAAATCAATAAACCATTGTTTATGTAAGGAGCATCATTTTTAGGTCAAAAGCGGCGAGATTTTTCCAGAGGAATCACACCCTGATCAATTTTATCCAGAGTCATCAACTACAGGTAATTATAGATGTTTTTTCATTATTTCAATAATTCACAATCAAAAAGAATCAGTTTAACCTTCGAAATTTGAAATGAGTTTTAATTTTTTTATCCTTCACATATGCTATGTGTCTGATTGATTTAACTTTATTATTGTTTTTACCAAAAAAAATTGGAAAACTCTGATAAAAAAAAATAAAAACACTGATAAACAAACTGTCCCAAAAATTTAATTTTTTTCGTTAAGGGAAAAGATTATACTAATGTCTTCATTTTCTGCAGCAGGGTGTGCGATTAAAGTCCAGTGAGGGTATTCCCCAGGGAGAACCGAATGGGCCGTGAGGCCTGCTCTCGGGGGGGGGAGGAAACCAGGGAAAGATGCGGGGGCCGAACAACACCAAGAGACTAAACAAAACGTTTTTTTATCAAAGGTTTTTTTCTGCAGCAAAAATTTTCGTTCAACATTTCATCTATCTATCTATCTTTATTATTATATATATATATATATATATATATATATATATATATATATATATATATATAATAAAGATGTGATAAAAAAAAAAGCTTTGAAACAAATGTAACCGAATTATATTTTAAAATTTTTTTTGTATTTTTTTATAATTATTTGTATTTTTTAAATTTACTTATATTTTTTATTTTATATTTAATACATTTATTTTTTTTTTTCCATAGCCCCATGGGTATTTCCATTAAGGTCCCAACCTTTAGGTAATGGAAAATTAAGGTTTTTGTTTTGGCACTTTTTTCCAAAAAAAAAAAAAAAAAAAAAAAAAAAAAAAAAAAAAATCTTTTCAAAAAGGGATTAATGTCATTAAATGAAGTAATCGGTAAAATCCCTGGGAAAAATTCTTTGGAAATATGTATTTTTTGCGAACATAAATTTTTTTTTGTACATTCAAAGCCTGAAGTTTATTTAAAACGAAATGACGGGGACGACTAAAAAGGAAACTCTTCTACATCTTTAAAATTGGACCCCATTATTTATAATATGTTTCAACTGAAAATTTACTTCTGTAAACAAATTTTTTAGATTAAATCATCACCAGAACACAACGGCCCACAAATGGGTTTTAAAACCAGTAGGGACTTCGGCCATCCATTGAGGCTTAAACAGACCCATTTTAAAGAGACTTGATAAAAAAGCAGGAACCCTCAAACAATTTTTTGAGTCCATTAAAAACCCAATTGTGACCAAGTCCATTTATTCTGGGTGAATGCATTGAGCCACTGACCTCCATACCAGTCTTTGATCCTAGAAAGAACTTGTTTCGTAAATCGACAGCAGGGCTTTCCAGCACATAATTTACATGGCCAACCCCCGAACCCCTTCATTGGGGGGGAAAAACTTCCATTAATTTTAATCCACTTTTAATTTCACAACACATTGCCTAATCTTATCAATAAAATGTAAAAAAAAAAAAGTTGTAAAGGTGCCCAGGTGTTCAAACCCATCAAAGCCTTCTTGGTCAAGTAAAAAGGCCAATATTTATCAAAGGTTTGGAAAACCCAAAACATCTCTGATTAGAGTTATATTATCAAAAATCATCTATTTTACACAAAATGTTTTGATCTGTGTATCATCTTCCCATTTTACTCAATCTTGTGTGTTTTAGAAGGTTTTATACTCTAAACGGGAGAAAAGGCCTCCAATTTTTTTCATATTTTTGAAGATCACCTTTTTGGGCAATAAAGGATAACCTCTTTTCTTTGATCCTATCTTTTTGTATAAACTGAACCCCAGACTTCTGATTTATAAATTCATATAGCATCATCCTTTATGAACATCTCTAGCTCCATTTAAATTGAGAGTTCGATTTTAGCTGACTCATAGTTTTATTTAAGTTCAACAAGAAACTCAGATAGGAAAAGAAAGAAAATAAGCACATGATCAACAAAACAAGTGTAAGGATTTAAACCATGGCATTCTTTTCATCTCTAGGAATTTGTTTTTTAACTTGTTTACAAATTTCAGAAATGGTACACTTCAGATCTGTGAAAGCCCCTTCTTTATCAAATATCTAGTGTCCTTCACAAATTGTTCACGCATTGGAAAAATAATCCTAAATCTGCACATCTATTAGCTCCTTCTTCAGCTTTGTACATGTCTTCAGCTTTGTACAAAACATTTACTGCTTAATTTTGAGAACAAGGAGAACTCGAACACTGAAACACTAGAATCAGATTCGTTGTCCTGAGCTTGATTTCATCTTCAACAGCATCACCTATTTTGACTTGTTTTGACTTTATCATTTCGAATTCTTTAATTGGGTTTTGAAAGTTGATTCAACTTCCATGTCTAATCCACAGTCATTCAATTTCGATTTTCCTTTACAATGTCTACAGGAAGACAATGTACTCAACCCCACCGCTGCTTTCTGGTACCGCTGGACTCCCAAGTAACAACTCCATCATCAATAGTGGAACAGATGCTCCTCGCTGTTCACTTCCTTCACTTCCTCGCGAGCTTCGAAGGTGTATTTCAGGGATTGCCGCTGCACTGGATTCACCAACAGCCCCCGCTCATCTACATCAATCTGCTCGGTGTTCTTGATCAATTTATCGGGCAATTAACCTCGAGATGCCCATTTTAAAGCAAGTAAAACATTTGATGTTATATCAGATGATATAAGACAGCAAATCAAAGCTTCTACTTTAAATTTAAAAACTAGGTCAAGTTCATCCTCTCTTTCTAGAATCATAAACACCTGTCTCTAAAGACACGTAGATGTTTCACTAAAGGTGATTTCATCCAAGTGGAATTTTTGATGGGGGAAACTATATTTCCATATCGTGACAATTCCTGCATGATCATCTCGCCTTTCACAAATACTTTACTGTGGGTAGGGGCAGAGGCGGGGAACAGGGAGTGAGGCCAGGTGTAGTGATTGGAGATGAGCTGCACCTGGAGCCCCAGCCTGGATCGAGTCCCAGGGAGATGGGATATAAAACTGGAGCATAAGTGAAGGACTGAGAGGACCAGGCCTGGGACATTATTTTATGTTTGCTTTTTATTTTGCCAAAGTCGTCCGTGAGGAGCTGGTGCCTGTTTTATTTACTTTTTATATATTAAATGTTTTGATTGTGCCGTTCCCCTTCCTTCTTCCCGATGAAGTATGGAGATTTTATCATTACATTTACATTTTCAAAATCATTGTGTTTGAGTTCCATGCTTCCCAGCATAAATGCTGGAAGCAGACTATCCTCACAAAAACGAGAAAAAATAAAAATAAATAAATAAAACAAACAAAACACTACAATGAAAAAGAGAAAAGTTTAAAAGCACTTTACCAGCCAACAATCACCACACATCCCACCATCCTTCAGCCCACCACCCCAGGGAGCAAAAGGAACAGAAGAGAGAGAGAGAGAAAGAAGAGTGGGAGGGGAAAGAGGAGTGAGTGTGTGTGTGTGTGGAGAGAGATGGGTGGTGTGTGTGTGTGTGAGAGAGGTGGTGGTGTAAGGGGGATGGTTTTGAGAGGTGTTGTGTGTCGAGAGAGAGGGTTTCGGGGTTGGGAGAGGATGTAGGGGGTGCCGCGAAAAGAGGAATTATGGCGGCGAAGTATTATTTATGTCCGGATTTCCGCGCGCGCGGATATATTACGGCGCGTCGGATCTGCCATATTATTATCCCGCGGTGTATAATTTATTATATGTTATTTATTATTTATGATGGTGGGAATATTGCGCGATGGGGATGAGCGCTATTCTAGCGGGCGGATGATTCCCGGATAAAAGATGCTCGTGATTTAGCGCGCGGATATTTAGGCGTCCGTGCGCGATTGACTGATGCGCGTCCGGATGCGATGCGTCCGGTCGGCGATTATAACGTAGCGCGCGATGACGTGCGGCGCATGACGCGTCAAACGCGTCCGGTACGGCGTGGCGGCGTCCGGGTCGTGATGAGCGCGTCCGTACGATGATGCGTCCGAGATGCGTGAGCGTGCAGCCGGTCGCGCGATGATGCAGTGTCCGGTGCGTGATGCGAGCGCGTCGCGGCGATGATGCGTCCGGTGATGCGGATGAGCGGTCCGTGCGTCGGATGCAGCGCGTGCGGCGATGCGTGTGAGCGCGAGTGCGCGTGCGATGATGCGTCGTCCGGTGCGTGCGATGAGCAAGCAGATCCGGTGGCGATGATGTCCAGGTCTGTGTGATGTGTGTGCGCAGCAGGGATGTCCAGTGTGACGGTGAGTGATCGTGTGTGTAGTGATGAGTTGTCGTGCGTGTATGTGTCGTGTGTGTGAGTGAGTGGTGTCGGTGTGCTGAGTGATGTGCTGGATGGTCGGAGGAGGTGTCCTGTGTGGTGAGTGAGGGTCCTGATGATGATGGGTCCAGTGGTGAGTGAGTGTGTCTGTGGTGTGATGCGTCCTGTGCGGTTGTGAGTGAGTGACTGGTTGATGGCGGTGTCTGAGTGAGTAAGTGTGTCTGTGTGTGAGTGAGTGTCTGTGTGTGGTGGTGAGTGAGTGTATCTGTGTGTGTGAGTGAGTGTTCTGTGAGTGAGTGAGTGTGTCTGCATTGTCATGTCTAAATCACTATAATCTGACCTCATCAGCTTGGCCCAGCAAATTGCTACACTGATTCCATATCCAGTGACTCTGACTCCCTGCTCGATGGAGAGAAAGCTAGAGCAGACAGCCTGTCCCTGACATAGCTGATCTGAGGTACGCTTTGATTAGTTTCAGTGATGAGAAACTCTCTCACCCCGAGCTACTGTAACAGGGAGAGTGAGGAGGAGTCTGAAAGCTATACTCTAATTTGGATATATGTCAAGTAAATTCTCTTATATATAGTCAAGTATCTAAATGGTGATGAGACATGTATGGAATGACCAACAGCACCCTTAACCCTCAAGCTTCAGATCTTCTGCATCAATGTCATCCATCCTTTGCTTAATCTGTGGCAGGCATTCATCCAGCTTCCTTCCTTCTCAGTGCTTCTCATTGTGTCGAGTGAGTAGAGAAATCCATAAAGCTCATAGAAGATTTCCATGTTGGAAATCTGTTCTCTACTGTGACAAGAGCTGTATCTATTAGGACATAGAAAAACTCTCTTTGAAGAGCTCTTCGCAGGTTGACTGAGTCTTCTGTTCCCTCATCTCAAACTGTTTGGTTTTTCTCTTCTCTGACCACCTCAGGCCAGCTCATCTCCACCTCAAGCTTCTCTGCTATCTCCTCTGGCATCTGTTTTCACAGAATGAAATCCATGACTGCTAAATTCTGAAGATATTCTTTCACTGCCCTGATTCTTCTCCTCACTGTCTCAACTGAAACTTTGGGGCTCTGAAGGATCTTGTCACTTTGTTTATCTGAACAACACATTGTACCATACACAATGGTACTCTACCACAAAAGGCCATTTCTGCAGCTCCTTGCAGATGCTTTCAGCTGTTGAGACAACATCTGCATCTCTTTTCTCTGTGGCACTCCTTTAAAGCAGTTTAATGCCTTCACGATGCAGGCAGCTGGTATGCTAACAGCTTTCACAGCTTCAACTCTACACTCCCACCTGGTTGTTGACAATGCTTTAAGTGTCAAATTCTTGACGTTTCTTTGAGAATACTCCAACGTTGAACTGAAGAACTGAAAAGATTGTAAAGTCGCTGTATCAGCCCAAAGAAGCTGATGGACGCACAGAGGACTTGGCTGCATCACCAACAACAAGGTTCAGTGTGTGACTTGAACAAGGAACATATAATGCTTTGTTGTTTATTTCCAGCACTCTCTTTTGGACTCCCTGCTTTTACCCTGCATGTTGCTCCGCTATCGTAAGACTGGCTCGACAATTGCAAAGATCCAATCCTAGTGTTTCTAGTTGGCCTAAAATGTCTCACATAAGCCTTTTCCTTTGTGTCAAGTGCCTGAAGAAATCCAACAAAGTGCTCATGGATGGAGACACCTTTGGTAATTCACAATAACAATTTGTAGCACCACTGAGAGCTGCTCATTGTGACTGAGGTCTGGAGTGCAGTCCATAATTACTGCATAGTATTTGTCTGTTTTCACCTCTCTACAATTGCATCAGTTGTACATTTTGCCACAAGGGAAATAAGTTCATTTTGGATATTCTTGCTTAAATAGGTGTCACTTAGCTGTTTTGCCTGAATTCTCTTCAGATGCTCTGCATCACTGGGTCAAACTGAGCCATTAATTGCACTTGTCCAAGAAAATTTCCATTACCAGCCTCAAACAATTTGTCTGAGTGGCACGAAATGCAAGATTGTGCTCTGCCAGATAGTTTACAATTGCAATAAGTCGTCTTAAAATCTCTCTTCCAGCGGTTTACTTCAAGAGCAATTAGATCTTGGTTTACCTGATCTATAGCTGTGTTGGTTTGTAGTTTCTGTGAAAGATTGCCAAGCATCCATGTTTGTGATGTGTTCTGCTGACCTCTCATGCTGTCTCAAGTGTGCAGAAAGATTTTTCCAGTAATTAAACCCATCTGCACTGCAACAAAAGCACAAAACACAGTCATTTTTTTTCACTGTACACGAGCCAGGACCTCTTTATTTTTCTCCATTCTTCATTTGCAGGTAATAATTGCTGTTTGTAAATCTCCTGCCCTCTTGATTTTTAGGATAAATTCTATCCTTGCTCTGAACTGGGCCTCTCTGCACTATTAAGCAGCCTTTTGTCAGTGAGATGTTTTGGCTAAGAGTGCTGGGTCATCTTCAAGTTCAAGTGTAACACATTGGTCAGAATGACTGCTAGTACTCATTAGTTGTTCATTGGAAATGGAATTGTCGTCTTTTCGTCATAGACGAGTCATTATTATCACTGTCACCTGAAAGTGAACGCTGAAGTTTTGTTACCTGCAGCTGCAGTTGAAGGATCCTCCTCATCCTGTAAAATTGCCGTGCATGTAACGTTAGCAGGAATATCGCTTGAGCAGCCTGGGCTAGCACTGTCGGCCGGGCGCAACGGTAGCTCCTCCACGCTTAGCAGCAATGCTAACAGTCGTGATGAGGTTAGCGTTGTTGTCATTGTCAAGCAGGGCGGGCATCACAAAAAGTCAGTTAACTCTCGCTATTTTGCTAAAAACTTTTGCTTTCCTCCTGTTTCTTCCTTTTTTCAGCACCGATTGGTAGCCGCTTCATTTTACTCGTCAATACTCCTCTGTACACTTTGTCTATCACTGTCAATCACTTCTTCTTCGTTAGTTTTTTGCCGCATTACAGCCTTGTCACTTTCTGAGATGCAGTAAGTGAAATAATGGAATAGTCCAATGTAGTGAGGTGGGGCCTCCTGTCTGCGAAACTAATGATTTGATGCCATTTTTCGCAAATGGAGTTTTAGGAAATATATATTTAGACAAGTAAAAATTAAAAATCTTTAAGCAAGTTAATGTATTTTGGGGCCCCTAGGTAGCTCGGGGCCCAAGGCAATTGCATTGGTTATAAAAGAAAGAGACTGCACGATTTCTTCATATATTTTAACGCAACTGAAACACAAAAATATCACACAACACGCCAAAATTAAACCTAAAATTCATTATAGTAACACAGTTTTGACATTAAGTGTTTTATGGATTAAATGAGAAGAAAGACCATGTTCCCTTCACTTAAACAGCTCATTTCCCAACAATCTTAGTGTTTTTTACGTTAATGTTTGGATAAATACATACTTTTAATTAATTATTTTAACCTTTTTTAAAATACAAGTATTGATTAATTCAGTACAAATTCGTTGATGTGAACTTGAATACATTAAACAAACCTTATTCATTTTTCTTAGACAACGACATAAAACACTTCAAATATTCACTCAAAAAACTTGTTATGCTGTATGTTATGTTTGGACCCGGCGGCAAATATCTGTGTTGCTGGATTAGTTTTATTAATTTAGTCAACATTAGCATAAATAATTTTACTGGATTTGAAAAAAAAAAAAAGTTCATTCATTGTTTTTTAAATATATTTCCCTTTAAGCTATAAAATTTCAAAATTTTTCCCCTTAATATTTTTAAATTGGATTTTTTCATGGGGTTACTAACATTTTTTTTTAACATTTTCTTTTGTGTTCAACCAAAGGAAAATATTAGAAAGAAAAAGAGTGTGGGACATAACAAAAAAATGGATAACTAAAAAAATATTTTTGCTATTTGTTCAATTTAATTAATTAAAATAGCCAACAACACAACCTTGTAAAATGTAAACTTAATTATATTTAAATAAACAATGTAATTTAAAAAAAAATAGGTTTACAACATTTTTTTTTTAAATTGAGTCCAACAAGAATATTTTTAGTCTTTAACGGATGCCCCACAAGAAACGGATGCAGATGGATTGTTGCAGCAACATGTGAGATGGGTGGGGTTATTTTTTTTCTATAAAATATCTTTTTAACATCTTTTGATACCAGGTAATTTTTCTATAACACTGTATGAAAATAGCCTTAAGGGTGTGTGTTTGAGCTGATGTTGGTTTGGATTCCGGTGGTGCAGACTTTCTTTTCTTTTTTTAATAAAAGTTTCAAAAAATTAAAAAATAAGAAATGGAAAAAGAGAACACAAATACCAGAATTAATGTATAAAACCAGGGTAACAACGATAATTAGAAATGGCCAAATTTAAACTTTACTCTCATTCGCTGTTGTTAGGGTGACAAAAAGTTTCTAATGTGATTTTGGCTTCTTATTATTTTAATTTTCGTCATTTTTTAAAATGATTGGGGATCCAATCAAAGGGCAGTCAAGGTTTAGTTAGTCGCTTGTTGGTATGCTTTGGACTGAATTCACCGCTTCAGGGCTCCGTCTTAAACAACAAATATTGTTTTGCTTACCTTTTCCCTGCTTCAGTAATTGTAATGGGTTTTTACATTTCTTCTGCTAGAATGGTCATGGACCAATTATGTTTTTAGGCAGCTAATCGTTTTGTTTCTCCAACTCTGTGTAAAATTAATTTATTTTTACTTGATTTATATCAAGGGTGCCCGAAATAAGTTTCTTCTAAATAAGTTGTCACTACCCTGTCAAATACTTTTGTTTCTTTGGAGATTTTAACCTTTTTTTGTCTTTTGTGAATTGCCCTAAACAAGACCTCTGTAACTTATGTCTTCAGATAAATGCTGAATTTCAGGTCCAACCCTTTACCTCCAAAATTCCTGTCCAAACTGGATCTGTTCTCTGATATATTAAAAATTTTTCAAAAGGGTGGGCGTTTGAAAAGATTCAAGATGTGATGGTGCCAATGTTAGGTTGTATTATTTTTTTTTTTTTATTATTTTTTTTTCATTTTTATATATTGCTTTTTTTAATACAAGTATTATTAGTGATCTGTAATCATAATGGCTCAGAGATGTGTTTGGAGGGTGTCAAATTAATATCATAAACTTCAAAAAAAAAAAATGTGACGCATGAACTCCCTAAAATTGTTTTTTTTTCAACTTAAGAGCAGGCTTTCTTATATATAACATTTTAATGTTTGTATTTAAATAAAGAATTATCAAAACTGCTGATGGGGGTTAATTAAATTTTTAATTTTTTAAAATTTAGTAAATTGTAAACTCATATATGAATTAAATATGATTTAACCACTTTAAACCTTTGTATCCCACACAGCCAAGGTTTGGTTTAGGATCTCATCCGTTTGATAACAGTTCTAATAGTCAATATTCACCTTTATTTATATGCACTTTAACAATACACATTGCAAAGCAAATTAAACGGAAAATAGTTTTGATAATGCAAGAGGACAATAACAAACAGACAGTTTTTTTTTTTTTTAAGCAAAGTCGTTCATTGATTATTCATGATGTCATCATCCAGTTCAACTCTCTTCCAATAGTGTCGTAATCAGTCAAATTCCCAACAAAAGCCAAAGGTGGCGTGGCAGGGGATGGTTTACTTTCAAATTAAATTTTTTATGTTTTAGCTTACCTCAAGGACATCCAAGATGTAGGTGTCTTTTTTCAATAGTTCCCATTTTGATATTTTTTGGTCAAACCGTTTTGTTTGGACCTATAATGCAGGTCTATGGTACCCCTCAAGAGCATGCAAGTCAAATGAAATTCCCCTTAAATTTGGCCCATTTGACATAAGACAACGGTTTTGTGTAAAAAACGAACAGTATTTTTCGTTTTTCCCTGCCACAACCATGTCCAACTTTCGAGGCGGGGTCTTCCTGATGGATTTGGCGGCGTTCTGGTTTTCGCCAAATGGGGAAAGTCCGTAAGTGATCTATGGCGTGTGCTGTCCTATTGTTTACCTGTCTATGGTTTACAGAGATTTGAAGTGTTACCTTTCACTGTGAAGATCTAAACATACTTTACATACAGGAAATTCAATGGAAACATTTCAATATATCAATAGACCATATTTATTTGAACCGTCAAAGTCAAGTACTGGGGGGATCAAGGAAGTATAACCGGCAACCTCAGAGACAGAATCTCTTCAAATTGGTGTTTTAGTAAGGTTGGAGATGCCAACAGAAGTGGAATATGTTGTCCGGATGGAACAGCAATGCCAAACTATGAGATGGAGGGACATTGACGTTGCTTTACATGCGGAAAAATCCTGGTTTTCTCCCGCTGTTGAGCGCGTTTTGCCCGGTTTAGTTTGCCTGTATAAACTGGGGCGCCCAATGCCAGAGGGACCCGATGGCCCCCGTTCATGTCTTGGGTCATCAATGTGTACTAGTGGGAATTGTTTAATTTGGATGACTCTGTCCCTTTGGGGGTGGTGACCATAGATCATTATAGGTCACGACAAAGAACTACTCGGAAAACAAAGACCCTACATCTTGGATGCCCTTAGGGTAAACTAAAACATCCAAAAATTTTTGGGACAGAAATGGAAAATGAACCTTGGGGCTTTCAGTCACGGCCCTTTTGATGAAAACAGAAGTTTTTCCAGGCCACGGAATCATGGCTAATGGTTAGAGGTCAGACTCTCGGGGTTTTAAGATTAAAGATTTAAATACAGTAATGTATTGTTCATTGTTTGTTCATGTTACTTAATGAATTAACTAACATTAACAATGGACATTATTCTAAAAGGTTACAGAATATAATGCCAGAATATCTGTTTTTATAAATCTAATTTTTAATGTTTAATCTAAATTAATTTAAAATTTAAAAGTCACGAGTGATAGTTAGAATTTTAAGGTAGATATTATTCATTGTTTATTGACAAAGGCACTGTATTTTGTTTATAAATGGAACACAGTCTCAAGGTGTTGGTTTGGTTGTGATCTTGGGGACCCACCCATACATTGTTTTCCGATGGTGTGACTGATGAATGGGCTGTAAGTAAAGTTGTTCACCTGAGTTTCTCCAAAAGTGGCGACCCCACGATGCCTCACTGTCTTCCCCCGCCATCTTACCTCTCCCTCATCATATTAATCAATTGCCTGTTTCGGTTTAAATCATTTAAATGAGAATGTAAGGTCTCACCATTTTTTGTTTGAGAAAAAATTTGATTGGGTTTCATATCTCAATATATATCCAGAAAAATAAAATATAAAATTCATTTCTTCCCAATATGGCCCTAAAGATGACCAAGAATGGGCATATTATTTTATATAGTAGACATGACAAAATTCAAGGGTTAACCTAACAACTTTCTTATTTGGCTGGCAAAACTTTATCTAGTAGGAATACCAATTTTCTTTTTTGTTGTCTTATAAAAAAATTTAAGTTTATACAACAAGATTACAAAATCGTTCAAACTAATTGATATTGTTTGGAAAATGTAATTAATTTTTTTTAAATTCTTCACCTTTTTTTTTTGAGTGTAGGTTCAAATAAAGGTCATGGTGATGTAGTTTTCCGTAGAAAACATTAAAAAACATTCACATGGTAGATGTGTTGAATGAAAAACTTTCTTTTCCAAAATAAACAAATAAAATCAAGTAAAATAAATATTATAGAGTGGATTAGCTGCTGTCTCATGAAACCCCGACAGGCTCTTTCACTTTGGACACAGTATTACAGTCATTTTACAATAAAATCCTTGATCCTCCATGCTGTCCCGAGTGTTCAAAACAAACATTACACTTTCCAATCACATCTGTTGGGGTTTGGTGGAAAACAAATGAGTTTAATTATTTAAGGAAAGTCTTTACCTTGGCCGTTGGTTTAAAACACATTCATCTTCCTGTCTTTCAAAAAAACATTTTTATAACAAAATCAATTACTAGTTATTATAGACAGCGCTTAATTTTATTCCTGGATTGCATTTTTTAAAATTGAATAAAGGCTCCTTTAACACAATGACTTACTTTCATAATTTAAGCTTTTCTTGATTAATTTTTATATTTCTGTATTAAAATGTTGTTAAAAAACCTTTTATTTAACTGTAATTGCTGTGTTAATGCACCTTCAAAACCTAATCAGCTTCTGTAAATACTCTAAAATCATCTTCGGCCTTTTCCTATATTTCCAATCTATTAATCGGTAAGTTTAAAATTAAAATGAATACAAAAGGTAAAAGTAAAAAAAAAAATAATAAATAAATGAAAATCAGTTTCCTTAAGGAAAGTTCTTTTTTGATATTGTTTATAAACAACCTCTTTCATTTACATTTTTGAAAAAAAAAAAAAACTGAAAATCAGTTGCCCCTTATGGGAAAGTTCATTTCACACTGATGACATGGATTATTGTTAAAGTGTTATTTCAGGGTTTGGATATTTCTCTTCAAACAAGTTACCTTCAAAACTACGTCAAATTCAATTTCACTAAATTCAATCACTGAAACAAACATTTATGAACAAATAAATTTACCTGGGATAACAACATATGATTTACAAAATTTATGAAAGTGCAATTAATAAAATCTTTTCATATATGTCTTATAAAGGTTCCTCCTTTGTCTAAAACCAGTTCAAAATTAAACTGTAGTTCACATAAATGATGGGTCTGTGTTTCACACAAACCAATACTCCCCCATTGCAGTCTTAGGCTTTTTCACAGATTTTGATGTTATATAGATCAAAGGCATTTAAACAGAAAAAAAAGGCTCTGCCTCAAACTAGATTATGAATGGTTTAACCCATTTTAATGAAAAAGGGATCAAATGTAGTAGAAATAATGTAAATTTAAGAATCAACGAAGGGGAGGAAATTATTATGAAATATGTGCCATTTTACAGATTTCAAATTTAAAAAAAAACATTATTGGAAGATTCTTGATTTTCAGACACAAAAGTCAATTTTGTCCATCAGAAAAAATTAAAACAAACACAAAACCGCTGAATCATTTGCAAAAAGTTAAATTAATCCATTTTTAAACAACTCAGTTGATTCAACTCACTCATTAAAAGTCACTTCTCCATCTACTGGCAGTTTAGTTTCATATTTAAAAAAAAATTAAAGTCCAATGAAGGCGGAAGAACCGTACAGTTTATTTAAGGATCCAAAATCAAACAAATTATAAAAAGACTTGACTTGAAAAATTTGAACAGACTTACTAGACATGAACAGACTAGACCACCCACGCAGGTTAAAAAACATTAAAATATGACAAGAGACAGTGGCAAAAAACATGGCTTTTATAACAGACAACGGGGTCACATGACATGAACAAACCAATGACCAACAGGGCGTAATCACATGACAAGAAATAAACCAATAAAACAACATCCACAAGGCAGAGATAATGGGCAAGGGAGTATGACAAACAGGAAGTAACAAACTACAAATAAGAACGAAAACAAGAACATTAAACAAAACCCCAAAACCCATTACAAAATATCTTATTTAATTTGTGCAATATTAAATATTTCCATATTAAAATGTTATATTTAAATGTGTTAAATTAAGCGGCTTGCATTTAATTTGAAATTTTAAGCTTAAAAAAATAAGCAATTAACATGGTTCAGTTTTTTTTTTATTTCCAGTTGTCCTATGTTGTTAGCAAAGAAATATGGATAAGACCAAGGAAGGATTTTAGCGGAAAGTTTCAGTATAAAATCTGCGGTTACTCTTCAGTCTCCACAAAAACATTAGGCTACTCTTCATTTTAGTCTCCACAAAACAGCAACATTAAAATCGAACTCAAATGTCTTGTTTAAAAAAAAACAATGCTGTAAATTTTAATAGCCTTTCTTCCTTGCTTAATAAGCTTGAAAATAAAGAAATAATTGGGTATTTTTTAAATGCGAACTGTCAATCCCACTCCCGGGCATCCGGTCCTCCCAAAGCTCAGAACTGCTCTCTCTCTTAACTTTAAAAAAAAGGGGACAAAAAGATCATTGTCTTTGTGCTGGCATAGATTAATAAGATAAATGAATATCTAAATTTGGCCTTGCAGTCACGGTATTTTTTTTAGAACTTAGAAAAAAAGATGCTGCAGCCAATGAAAGCCGGGGGCTGGGGCGACTAACCCGCAGACGTTTTAATGTTTATAAAATAAATACTCAAGATTTTGTTTTGTCCTCCCGAGTTTCAACACCTTCTCGCCCGTTGGTTTTGACACTTAACATGGGGAAGCGACATGCCTATTCACTTGTATCAAGGGTGAAGGGAATATTTCCCTCGTGGGATAATTAGGAAGTTCAGGAAACCTAAAATCGGCAGTCAGGTAAAGATTAAAATCTATTAAAACAGAAACCCAAATGAAGCGACGGGCGCTACAACCGTTCTGGGGCGCGAGAGGGGGTGCGCCAAACCTTTTTGGAAGTGGGTATGAGACCAATGCCCATTAAAGCACTGGCAATATATACTTTGGAATTTTTGCAGTCCACTTGATTCAACATGGAAATCATTTTGTTTTTTTTATTGATTGGTGTTTTGAAATTAAATGGACTTTCCCGTTTTATTTCTGTAATAAAATGGCTTTAAAACCAACAGTTAATTTGGAATTTGATGGTTTTTCATATTTGTTTAAGGAAAATCTTTACAAGTTAAAAAAAATTCAAAAACAATCATATTTTGAATTTAAATAGTTTTTTTTGAGTTTACATTAATTTTTAAATTTTACATTTCTATCAAAAAGTTTCAGTCTTTTTAATTTATTAATGCATTAATTTTAAAATTTCGTTAATTGGTTAATTTTTTTTTAATGATTACACACTAATTTAAACATAATATTTATACTCCATCTATGAATTTGTTGATAGTGATTTTATTTGATTGATAATAGCAGCATTTTTTTATTTGATTGTTCTAATTATTATTTTATTATGAATATGAATAAACACAAATAAAAGACACCCTGTCGTTTAAAACAATACCTTATTCTTATCTGTATGATCAAAATGATCAAAGTATTTTTTAGTTTGTTTGCAAAACAAAGAATATGAGACAGACCGAACCCATGCTTACCCCAGGGGTTAATTTCCAGGTGACAGTCTTGTTCAAGAGTGTGTTTTTTGATTCAGTTGTTTGGACTTGTGGGTTTCCACTGTCAAATCTGTACAATAAAGGGGAGAAAGATAAAAACACCAAGATCTGCTTTTACAAGATAATAAAATAAAGCATTGACTCGAACTTTGTAGTTTCCGTTTACGTGTGGATCCTCCAGAGAGCAGGAGGCAACTTCCTCCCCTGAGTCTCCCTGATGTATTATGTCTCAGATTCAGTTCTGTCAGGTGTGAGGGGTTTGATCTCAGAGCGAAATCAAAGCACACCTTCCCTCTCAAATTGCAGTCAATCAGCCTGCAGAGAGAAGAACATGAATGATCTCAGACTGTGTTTAAGTTTTAGTGAAGGTGGGATGAACTCACTTTTCTATACACCAGGATTGTGTTATGAGATTTTTAACTTGCCAGCAGCTAAAACAAATTTAAATGAACCCCCCCATGATTCATGTTGTGATGTTTGAACTAGTTTATAATACTATATTTACATTTATTCATTTAGGCGCTTTTATCCAAAAAATTTACAGTGAAGCAGTGGAAGCAACCAAAAAACAAAAAAGAGCAAAGATATAAAAGTGCTATAACAAGTCTCCCAATTGGTCTCTATATGGTGATAATGTTAAAATAAGGTAACTTTTTGTATAACATGACATATATTTTTAATTTGGTTCAGTTCCTTTTTGGTTGAGTTTAAATATTATTGTAGCTTATGTTTAATCTGAATTTTCAAGTGATTATTAAATTGAGAATGTGTCTAATTATAACTAATCCAAATATTGGTTAAAATTAATTGAGGTATTTGATTATTCTGGACTCCCTATTCATTTTAATTTTTGGGGTTTGTTTTTCAGTTCCTTCCGCTATTTTAACTATACAAAACAGCTTGTTCTGCTGCTTGATATTACAAATTGGTGTGTCTTACCATGTTATTTTTTAATGTATTATCTTAATTATGAACACACTGGTTTTGTGTGCAAACAGTTTTACCGTTTTAAAAATAATTTTTTCCTTATTCCAGCTAATGAATAAGTTTCACCCTTCGCCTTCTAGTTGAAGAATAAGGCAGATACTTTCATATTAATTCATCAGGGACCCGTTGCCATTTGATTCCCAAAAACCGACCCGGGGTCAGGGATCTCACTTTACAAACCTCCCGTTGAACTGAACAGATTCACTCAAGGTTAACATACCTTCGGAGAGGTTAACTTAAATCTTTTAAATCCTTTTCACTGCTTCTCAGGCAAAGTGTTTGTTGTCCCTTCACAATCTTTAAGTCGGTGTAACATTCAAAAGGGTCTCGATGATGTTCTTGCTCCCATTCATCCATGAGTCTTTAGTCTGTTCTGTCCTGGACACAGATTTGAGGAAACACCTCCCAGTCTACTAGTCATGAATTCAGGAGAATCAGAGTAAAACAAACTAATGTTTTTTTTTCGGTAAGAATGTATCATCAACCATAAAAATAAGACCAATTCAGAGATAATAAATACATAACATCAGTTGCTCAAAGATAATCAGGTGGAGGTTCGATCAGAAGCAGAAAAATAGTTTTAATGCGTTCCTCTTAAATAAATTTCCCTCAACGGAAAAATTTAAACTTGGTGCTGTATGTGAAAAAGCATGTATGAGAAAAACACTACATAATATTTAATATTGTTGGTAAAAAAGTTTGTACCATTCTTTCCATTGAGTGGAACAAACTTTCCAAAATATCTTCAAAATATTTTCCATAAATAAAGTAATAATGTTTTGAAATGTTTGAAGAAAATAAAGTGATGACAGGATTCATTTTGGGTGAACTATCCCTTTAAAATGAAATGTTTTTTGTTTAATTTTTCCACGTGTTTGTTTCAATAATATAATAACCTCACCATAGTTTCTCAGTTTACAGTGTGGATCCTCCAGTGAGCAGAGGCATCTTCCTCCGGTCTCCCCTGGTGTATTATGGCTCAAATCCAGTTCTGTCAGGGTGTGGGGGTTTGATCTCAGAGCTGAAATCAGAGCAGCACAGCCTTCCTCTCCAAATGCGTCATACAGCCTGCAGAGGTTAAGTTTAAACCTGAGACTGTGTTTTTACTTTTGGTTGAGGTGTGTTTGTATGAGCTCTTCTTTTTCACACACCAGGATCACTGCTATGGAATTTTAACTTTAGCACAAGCACAAACTGAAACTAATGAAATTACTCTACTCACATGATTCCTGATACAAATAGTTTATCTTTATCATTTTCAAATGTATTGTACATGCAAAAGTTAAATATTAAACCCCAAGTTCTTGGTCATTAGACCCATTTTTTAAAAAAATGTTAAAAATTAAAACTTCATGAATGGTCGAAACGGATTTTTACTTGGTTATGAACCAAAAAAATTGGGGACAGGATTTTAAAGTCTAAGTGGTTAAAAAAAAAATCCCTCGGGTCTTGGTTCAAAATGACCCCCAAGGAAAGAATGGGAAATTTGCAAAAATATGAAAAGATTTTTTTTTGTAAACCCACAAATCAAAACATGCAGAAAAAAAAACCAAAATGAAGGGGAATCTTTAAAACATCAAGAGTGCAAAACAGACAAAAAAATCCACACACACTTATACCACAAAAAACACACACAAATAATGGTATCAGTGCAAAAGCTAATTTTTGGGAAATGTGGACATTAAAAGAAATTATTCATCAATGTAAAAATAAAGTGCAACAAAGAAAGGAGGCTGTAAATCAAGGTTCAAATAACAAACACACACACACACTAAATATGAGACTGGTGAAACTGTAACAGAAAATGTGAGATAATATGGAAATAAAATCAATTAATCAAATAAAGGGGGAGACATTGGATCCAAAATCAAAAATCCCACCATGTCTCCCTTGAATGCAAAACACAAAACACACAACAAGAGGCACACACACACACCCAGCAAAACAGGTGGGTCAAGGATTTTTTCCCTTAACCTCAGGCCTAGGCAAACCAGGACTTTAATTTTTTTTTATTTTTCTATTTTCCATTTTAATGTACTGTTTGAAAATTATTAAGCGGTTTATTTTTGTTTTGTGTTCATAATTGTGTTTAATTTTGAAAGGTTATTTCATTGAATTAAAAAAAAATTTTTAATGGAAATGTTTATAATAAAGGTTAATAAAAATATGTTAGATTGAAATAATGTAATTTTTTCTTTATTAAGTTAGAATTAAAACAATGGGTAAAAAAAATGCTTTCAAAAAAAAATGTGTTCTCTTTCAGTCAATTTAGGTTTACTGTTTTAAAAATAAATGGCACTTAAAATTACCATTTAAAAACCAACCAAAAAAAAAAAACTTGATAAAAAAATCTTTGAGAATCTGTGATTATATATTAAAATCCAACCCCAAAAATAAATAGGAAATATTTAAAATCACTGAATTCACAACCTTTCTACAGAGGCTGTCATTCTCTATAGTGGTAAAAATGGCTTCATGATAAAATACTTAATTTGTCCACCAGATGGCCCAATCTAATTTCAAAATTTTTTATTTGGCTTCTAAAAAAAATACAGCATTGATAAATTTTTAAAAAAAAATATATATATATATAAAATTTTCATTATATTCAATGGGAAAAAAATTGATCATAATTGCAAAAATTTTAATTATCAGAAATTCTTTCAAAACACCAAAAAAGAAAGAAAAAATATTTTGAACAAAAAATCCATTTGATTGATTTTACTGAAAAAAAAGTATACCGATCCCCCCGGGTTTTGACCAAGGTCCCAGTGTGACTTAAAAAGAACCCGAGGGTTAAGAGTAACATTAAATAAAACTATAATTTTTTGTTTTATGATTGTGGGAGGTTGAAGGGACGGTGTATTTGAAAATAGACATCCTTTTTGTGTGTGTGTGTGTTCACTGTGTGTGTGCACTTTGGATGGGTTAAGCAGAGAAAATTCTGGTTGGGTCACCATCGGCGAATGTCCGCCCTGTCACAATGGGGTCTTTAACCGGGGAGATAAAACCATTTTCTGGCCACCTCTATTTTCTATAATTCATATCCCTTAAGTTACATTCAATATTCCTTTGTCTGAAATCTCTAGAGACTTGTGTCTTTATGTGTTTTGACTGTAATACTGGGTGATACAGGAAAACACTCAATTCTAGCAGTCCTGCATGTGATATAAAACTAAAATATTCAATTTAGATGTAATTAATTTAATTTTTCATTACATTTTAACCCTCAAGCATCCTTCACATAGTGGCCCAAATTTCCCTTTGAATTTTCAGCTACCCCCTTTGTTTTTTCAAAAATGTCATATTACGTCTTCAATAAAATAAAATCAAAGATTTATGCATTTTTTCATGTTTTTTACTATTTTTTAGCCCTGAAAGTACCAAAATGTGAAATATTTTATTTTATTAATTTTTTCAACTTTGAAAAAAATCATTCTAAATAAGTTCAGAGGCCAAAACTTTTTGTGGGTTTGGTGACATATGAGTGTTAAAAAAAAAAATATCAATACCACTTATGACTGTAATACTAATTGCAATAGTCGAAATCAATAAACCATTGTTTTAATAGAGGATCATTTTAGGTCTGAAAAGCGGTTGCAGATTTTTTCCGAGGAACACACCCCTGATAATTTTATCGCAGGTCATCAATCAGTACAGGAATTATAGATAGCTTTTACATTATTTCAATAATTCACAATTAAAAGAAACTTGCAGTTTAATCCTTTGAAATATCTGAAATTAGTTATTGAATGTTTTATCCTTCCAATGTCTATGTGTTTGATTGATTTGTTTAACTTTATTAGTTTTTTACAAAAAATTTGGAAAACACTGATAAAAAAAAAAAAAAACTGATAAACAAACTTGGCACAAAATTTAAATGTTTTAACGTTACTGAGGAAAGATTTACTAATGTCTTAATTTTCTGGCGCCTGTGCATTAAAGCGGGTGAGGTTTGTGATTCCCGAGGAGACCTTTGTGGCCGGTGGCGCCTCTCTCGGGAAAGAGGGGAGGAAAGGGAAAGATAGGAACCCGATATCAACACCCCAGAAAGAGACTAAACAAACTGTGTTTTTATCGGGTTTATGTTTTCTGCAGCATAAATCATTATCGTCTATAAGCAACATTTATGTTTTTTTAGGAATTATTTTGGATTAATTATCAAAAAAACAATAATTAAAATTAGTTATTGTAATTGTATCATTTTACCATTTTTTTCATTTAAAAAATTTTGATTTGTTAATTAAAATGTTTGAAAACAATGATGAAAAAACTGATGTTTGTGCCCGTTTTTTAATGGATATTATAATATAAATTGCAGACCCGCCTCCAAGGTAAATATTTCTTTAAAAAAATAAAAAATGTAATAAAGATTTTTAAAAATAAATAATTTGTAGTAATTGGTAGGGTAAAAAAATAATTATGTAGGTGGTTAACACCTGAGTTCATATTTCATTTTGGGGAAATTGTGTATTTAATTAATTTTTGGACCCAAACATATTTTCAAATCCCTGGCTCATTAACATTTATGTATATAATTAGCAGTGTGATCTTTTTGCATTTGGTATTTAATAAATCCTGAAACACATAGAAGGTAATTTTGGACTTCTCCGGTTCTCTGCACTGATGTCTGCCAATCGGTATCATGCACCTTTCCAAAGCCGAAATCCAAGATGGGGAAAAATTGATTAGTTAAAAATTACTGTTATGGAGGACCAATCCCATATATCAAAATAAATAAATAAATAAAAAATATATATATATATATATATATATATATATATATATATATATATATATATAAAATATATATAAATTTATAAAAAACAAAACAGTTCATTTGAAATCAAATGTAATCCTAATTATATTTTAAATTATTTTTTCTTTGTTATTTATTTTACATTTATTTGTATTATTTTAAATTTCTTTAACTTTTTTATTTTTATATTTAATTCATTTATTTATTTTGACATTTATTATGTATTTATTTATTCTCCCATGTATTTATTTCCAGATTTATTTATTCATTTATTTCTTTTAACTTTTCCCGTGCAACGTAAATGAGGGAGGTGGTCCTTGTGGATGGGTGAACCATTGTGTGTGTGAGAGAGAGAGTGTTTTTTTGTGTGTGGTGTGGTGGTGGGGGTGGTGTGGGGGTTTTTGTTTTGAAAACCTTTAAACTTCTGAAAACTCATCTTTTCTTTTCTTCATCAACCTAAAATAAAGTTCTTTTCAATAATGAAAAAGAATTTATGCCCCCTTCGTATCAATTTATCTTAATTTATAAAAATTAAACTTTCAATGGGAACCTTTTTTTTAAAAGCAAATTTTGCCCCTTTTTTCAATTTTTCCTTTAATTGGTAACCCCTTTGAACCAAAATAAAATTCTGCTTTTTTTTTAAAAATTTAAACCCAAAAGAATAAAAGCTTTTTAAAAAACCTAAATTTAAAAAAAAAACTAAATCGCTCAAAAACAAAAACAATGAAACACTGTCTCCCCTTTCAGTGCAAAAGGACAATTTCCTTTCATTTGGGTTCAACATTCCACAAAGAGGTTAACTGCTATGCCCCATGGGTATTCTCCATTGGGGTCCCTCTTTTTAGGTACGGAGGTTTTACAGAATCCTCCACACTGGGTTTTTTTTGTTTCAGTCATCTGTAATTTTTTTTCCCATACATTCATTTCTATTTCCATTTCATTCACACTTTCACAAACCTTTATAAAATGCTTTCCTTTAACCCAAAAAAAAATCAATTTCACATCAATTTCCTTCTTCAACAAGGGTTAATGTCAAAATGAAGATAGATCAGGTAAAATACTTTTCGGGAAGAAATTTCCTTCGGGATATGCATTTCTTGCTGCAATCAAGTCAAATTTTTCTTTAAGTTAAA
This sequence comes from allo-octoploid hybrid of Carassius auratus x Cyprinus carpio, assembly GCA_024542945.1. Classification (NCBI taxonomy): domain Eukaryota; kingdom Metazoa; phylum Chordata; class Actinopteri; order Cypriniformes; species allo-octoploid hybrid of Carassius auratus x Cyprinus carpio. The sequence continues at coordinate 7,420,343 of CM045073.1, read as the reverse complement.
CCCCTGAAGTTTATCTAAAAACGAAATGTACGGGCTTGACCTTTAAAAAGGCTGTAACTCTTCACATATTTAAAAATCAGGACCCCATTTTTATAATATGGTTCAACTGTAAAGATTTACTTCTGTACAACAAATTTTTAGACCTAGACCTGGTAAATCATCCCAATACAAAAGCGGCTCCCACACAAGGGCTCTTAACAACCAGTGCAGGGACATTCGGTTCCATCCATTGAGGCTTAAACAGACTCCATATTTTGGAGACTTGATAAAAAGCGGAACTCCTCTGAAATCTAATTTTTAAGTCCATTAAAAACAACACACTGTCCAGCAAAGTCCACTTATTCTTTGAAGTCGAACTGACCTCCATACCAGTCTTTCAGATCCTAGAAAGAACTCCTGCAAAAAACTGGGCGATAACACACATCTACTTGCCAAATCCAGACCTTGGCCCCATCTTCTTTAGCCAAAAATAAAAAGGCTTTGGGGATAGTAAGTTTTCCCAAAAAAAAGTTCACTTTTCTGTTGAATTTTTTCCAGGGGACCGCGGGAGGGTCAAACATGCCTCCTTGGAGACCTTCAAAAAAACTACTAGTGTCATCTTCTCATTTATCAGATCATGTATATAATTTTTTTTTTAAAACTGTGCAGCAACTTCTCTTATTTCAGGCGTTTGTTAATTCCCTGTCCTGATCAGAGACCAAAGGGATTTCTGCTTTGACTATTTATTTTCTCCATCTGAAAAAGAATTTGGAAGGTGCACGTTTTGTGATATTCGGAAGCGGCAACCAACCCCCCGTGTTTTAATGTCCAACAGGTTTGCCAATAAAGTTTTCTTTTGATGTCAGAGTAATATTTTTTTTTTTGCCTGTAGATGCCGAAAACTGTACAAATCAACTATTCAGCCTCAAAATTACTTGATCGGGTTATTTCTCTTGTAACATTAAATTTTGTGAAAAAAAATTTTATTTGTACTTTCCAAATCCCACCACTGTTGTAAGAGCTTATAAATACTTTTGTTGTTTAAACATCCCAGGAAAAAAGAATATTTAAAATGTTTGTAAACAAAAGATGTAAAATGAATAGGCACTTTTGACTTCACAAATTCACTAATACAGAAAAAGAACCGCACTGGATCGAAAAACCACAGGATTAATTTGACAAGATTTAAAAATATTGAACTGGTGCTTAAAGCTGTAAAACCGTAAGGCGGCCAAAGAAATAAATTATCTTTACATGGAACCCATTATTGCCTTAATTTTTTTACATATTTCTCCATCGCACAGAGATCAAGGTTTGACGGGTTAACTCTTTGAGAAAATTGGCTAAATATTTCATTATTTTATCTTCTCTTACAATTAAAAATCTCCCCAAAAAACGGAGAAATCGTATTTAACTTTTAAGATGGTGCTGACTAAATTTAAAACAAAACCCCTTTACAGTCCACTATTGGGATTAAATATAAAAAAATAAAAAATTCAAATTTCTACTTTGAAACACCTTTTCGCAGCAAATAAGATACTGGGTCATATTTTTTGAAAATAAAATTGCAACCCTCCACACAGAGGATTTGTGACTAAAAGAGGACCACCCCACTCTCTTTTCCAGTCCACCCTTCTTTGATCACACTTTCTTGTATAAACCGGGAACAACTTTGATTTATAAATTCATATCATCATCCTTTATGACATCTCTAGTTTTTAAATTGAGGTTCTGATTTTTGCACTATTTAATTTCAACAAAAACTCAGAAGGAAAAAGAAGAAAAAAGCACGGTCAACAAAAACAAGTGAAGGATTTAAACCAGGCCCCCAAATTTTTTCGCAAATCAAAATTAATCAAATTTTTAAAATCCCTCCTAAAATTGTACTTGGAAAATAATTCCAATCTACCCTTTTAAACCCTTTTTTAAGGCCTAACCAGGACAAAACATTTCCTTTCATTTGAGAACAACGAAACTCTAACACACAGAAACACTAAATAGTATCATTTTCTTGCTTGATTTCATCTTCAACAGCATCACCTATTTTGAGTTTTGATTTTTTTCATTTCTTTTTTTTTAAAATTCCAGTCCCGTCTTAATTTGTTTTCCTTTAAATGTCTCAGAAAAAATTTCCAACCCCACCGCTTCTTGGAACCCGGATCCCCTAACAACCCATCTCAAGGGTGGAATCGGCCTTGCCTCCGCTTTCACCCCCTTCACTTCCGGCGTGATTTTTATTAATTCGCTTTGGGCCGGATTCCCCGTGATCCCCCCTTCATCTAACAATTGCTGGGTGTTCTTGTTCAATTTTCAGGGAAAGACTGGATCCCGATTTTAGAAGTAAAACATTTGATGTTATATCAGATGTCAACAACATAACAAACCTTTTACTTTAAATTTAAAATCAAGTTATCCCATTCTTAATAATCATAAACACCTGTCTCTAAAGAAACGGATGTTTCATAAAGGTGATTTTTTGGAATTTTTTGATGGGAAACTATCTTTCCAAGGCAATTCCTGCATGATCATTCATCTTTCACAAATACTTTAAATTTTCAAAACCATTGTGTTTGGGTCAATCTTCCCAAACATAAATGCGGAACAGAATCCTTAAACAAAATGAGAAAAACTGAAAACCCCAAAAAAAAAAAAAAAAATTAACAACAGAACCGGAAAAGAGAAAAGTTTGGAAAGCACTCTTACCAGCCACAGTCAGCTACCACTCGTACACTCACCAGGACTCACGCCACCTCACCCCAGCATGCAATGCCCACAGAGAGAAGAGAGAGAGCAGAGAGAGAGAAAGAAAGAGTGAGTGTGAGAGAGAGAAAGAGTGAGTGAGTGTGTGTGTGTGTGAGAGAGAGAGAGAGTGTGTGTGGAGGTGTGTGTCTGTGAGAGAGAGTGAGTGAATGAGTGTGTGTGTGTGTGTGTGTGTGTGTTTGAGAGAGTGTGTGTGTGTGTGTGTGAGAGAGAGAGAGAGGTGTGTGAGAGAGAGAATGAATTTGAAAAATAACTTTAATTCACAATCATCTTAATACACACAAACAATAACAAACTGCCAACAGGAAAAAAACAAATTACAGGAAAAAAATTAAATCATCTTCAAAATGGTACAAAACTCCCTTGCAACACCAAATCTTCTCAAAAGTAAACAGATCATTCATATTTTTATAAAACTTGTAATCAATCAGCACTCTTGATTTTACCAATGTTAAAAGAAGTGTCAATGATGTTTTGCCATGTTTCTGTTCAATTTTATCCCTTCTAGTAATATATATTGCCATTTTGCATACCCAATTATAAAATTCAGTAACTGACAAATGTACTTATTTTTTTTACTATATTTAAACCCCAAAATAAACACTGTTTCCGTAAACAATTCATTAAAACCACAAAAACATTTTTCTAAAAAAACAAATAAAGGTATTAATCTAGCACATTATGCAATGCATGAAAAATTGTTTCTCTTTGTAAACAGAAGGGACAATCATCATTAACTTCCACATTTAAAATCGAAACAAAAGAATTAACCGCTAAAATTCCATGAAGAATTCTCCATTGCAAATCCCTAACCTTTTTTGATAATGGCGGTTTATATAGTACTCTCCATTCTGGTTTTCATTTTCCTTTCAATCAAAAAAAAGATCTCCATGGTGTATCTGTTTTTTCTGCCTAATGATTTTATTAAAACCCATTCACAGGCTCCATACAGTATTTTTCCTCTAGTAGATATTACGTCCAACCACTGGGAGTCCCAAGTTTTAAAGGAAAACCATTAAAACCATCCAACTTTGGTGAGATCATCAAACAAGGGAAAAAATCACTTTCATCAGGAATGGACACTCCAGAAAAATAATCTTTCAACATTAAAACCTCTTCTGTTGTGAGGATAGACTTTAACTTAGCTAAAAACATTGCAACTAATCGAACAGATTTAATGCCTAAAAATCAGCTACTTTAACAGCATTGTCCAATTTCTCTCCAGCTATGTCCAGCAAATGTCTTAAAATAATCACTTTTGATTCTTTAAGCTTAAAACCACAATTATTGTCATTCACATCGAGCGAGCCCCAAGAATTAAAGGTTCCTCCAGAAGCCAGTGAAGTGAGTAACGGGTTTTCAGATTTCTGAATATAAAAGAGACTCAAACTTTAAAAAGACTCTTATAAAAGGTGGAAAACAGACAAGTCCATTTTAAAGGGTTTAGTAGAAACAGATGTTTGTTTAGTCCAGGACCTCCAAAGCTTTGCAAGACTATGTGGCCATTACCCCCAGCTGACATCTGATGCACCGTCCTATAAGTCTCTGCAGAAACTGCAACAAAAGCAGCAGTTCTGCTCTGTAAATGAATCAGCCCTTGTCCTCCTTCTTCTTTCGGTGGTAAAGAACACTCTGCCGAATCCAGTGTAATTTATCCCAGAAAAAGTCTACAATAATAGCTTGTATTTTCATTAGAAGTTGAGGAGGAGGATCAACACTACGCCAACTTATGCCACAGTGAAGTGCGACCAGGTTGTTGATCACAGAATCGTCCCTTATATGACATTTTAGGGAGCACCACTTCCATTTTTCCAAAGCGTCCTTTGATTTTTCAACAACTCCTTCCCAATTCTTTTGTTGAGTGGTGTCATCACCTAAAAAACTCCCAAATATTTTAAACCACCTTCACCCCAGACCAAACCTTCTGGTATTTTTGGTTTACCATTTTTCCATTTACCAACCAAAGTGTTTCACATTTCTTCCAATTCACTTTTGTGAAGATACAACAGTGAAATCATTAATCAGATTAAATAAACTTTGCACATCTTTTGTCCACTTACAAACACCATTACATCGATCAGCATAAAGCAGATAAACATATATTTTTTCTACAGTTAGGCAAATGTAATCCATCAATTTTTTCCCTTTATTTTTGTAATAAGGTTCGATGGCCAAGGCATACAACATTCCAGATAGAGAGCACCCTTGTCTTACACCTCTTTTAACCTGAAATGGAGCACATAAACGCCATTAATCTTCAATACACTTTCAATTTCACTATAGAGTACCTGGACCATCATAATAAAATCTTTTTTAAACCAAAGCGCTGCTAAAGTTTTCCACAAATAGGGGTGCTCAACCCTATCAAAAGCTTCTCTTGGTCCAGTGTAATCATTCCAAAATCCAAATCCACAATTTTGACACCTGAAAGCATCTCGAACTAAAGAGATGTTATCAACAATGGATCTTGCTGAATACAGTAAGACTGGTCTGGATGTATTACTTGCCTTATTACTTCAAGCCAATCTGTTTGCCAAAAGCCTTAGAGAGCAGTTTATAATCACAACAAAGAAGTGATACAGGGCGCCAGCTTCTTTATGTCTGTCAAGTCTCCTTTCTTTGGTGTAGCGTTATCACTGCTCTCCCTGCAGCTCAACGGCAACATACCTTTTGCCAGACTATCACTCAGCACCTGTAATAAATCGCTCCCATCTCTGCTCCAGAAGGACTTGCTAAGAAGTCATGGAAGGCCGCAATCCCAGGAGCTTTTCCCGACTCCATGTCATGAAGGGCCTTATAACTCTCCCAGACTAAGCCCACCTGAAAGAGCCACATTACCTTCTTCTGACATCTTTGGTAGGGGAATTAAAAAATTACTGTCCTCATCACCTTCTATTACACACTCACTTCTATACAAATCTTTGTAAAAATCAACTGCTTCTCTTTCAGATATCACTAGGGTTCAACAAAAATTGACCTCTTCCGATCGTAAGGCTTTTAACAATCTCTTTCTGCCCATTTTTTTCTCTAAACAGAAAAAAAAAATTTGACGTGCATCCATATGATTTATATTTTGGAATCTTGATCTGACCAATGCCCTGTGTTCTGTATTCCAGCAGATCCGCTAACTGAGCTTTCTTTTTAAAAAATAGTTCCCTAATGATTACTTGTCCCAGTTGATTCAGCTATTTTTTGACACTCACTTAATTCATTCTCCAAAGTTTCCAGAGATCTTTTAAACTCTATAGTGACGCTTGCAGTGTATTGTTGACAAAACTGTCTAATTTTAACTTTACCAATGTCCCACCACTGTTGTATTGATCTAAAATTAGTCTTTGATTTTCTATAATTCTGCCAAAATATTTAAAAGAATCTCTAAAAAACTATCATTCAATAAAGAAATATTGAAATGCCAATAGGCTGCTAGGTTTGAATGAATCTAAAATAAAATTACATTGTACCATACTATGATCAGAAAACCTATTAGGGGTTATAGAGCAATTCTTGAAAATATTAAACTGATGGTAAAACCATACAACCTATCTAATCTGGCAAGGGAAACCATGTTTTCCCTCACATGAACCCATGTATATTGTCTTATATTTCCGTTTAATTGTCTCCAAATATCACAAAGATCAAACTTCTTAATGAAATGAATAAGGCGCTTCTGAGACAACAAATGGGGTTCTCTATTGGTTCCTATCCATCATATTTTCTGTGCAATTAAAATCTCCCCAAAAACAAAATATTCCTCTTCCGAGCTAATTTTGTAAAGTAGTACCCAATAAGTCTAGGAACAACAATCTTTCCATAGGGACTGTTGGAGCATAAATACAGATTATAATTAAAATATAACTTCATAGACAGCTCTGATTTTTATTAGTCTTCCTTTCACAACTTCATCAATAACGTAAGAAATTGGATTAAAACTCTTAGAAAAATTACTGCAACTCCTGCACTTATCAGTGTTATGGCTTAAAACAGTCAGCCCTTCAAATTATTTTTCCCAATCTGCTGCATTCCCCGCCACTATGTGTTTCTTGTAACAATAAAATATCAAGATTCTTCTGTTTCATTAATTCATTTATCATTCCTCTTTTTTAATGTCTCTAGCACCATTTACATTCAGGGTTGCTAGACGAACTTCACTCATGACAGAGAGGAGAAAAAAAAGCCCCAAAAACTACACTCCATTAATGTGGAACATGAGCTTAACTTATTCAACATCATTCTTGAGTTTCTCTACATTTCTCACCAATTTTTTTTAAACGATAAACTTCTTTATTTGTGAAGCAACCTTCAGCCATTAAATTCTGTTTCTCCACAAACTGTGTTACATTAGGGAAATACTCTTGTACACACACCCTCTCTTGTTCTTCGTTGACTTAAGGAATAATTTGATCTCTTCAGCATCATAGCTACTGTAACAGAGAAATCACTCATAGACAACGCACACTAGAATCTGATGATTCACCTTCACTTTCTGTTTCATTATCATCGCACCAAATAAGTCAGCTTTCTTCACAACTTTCTTATTTTGAGACTTATCACTCATTTTTCTTTTTTGAGGTGTTTTGAACAATTCTGTTCCTGTCTCCATCTCCACTTCCACACAATCAATTCCACTCTTAGCCTGATTAACATCAGTCCCAGTAGTACCACCTTCTCTTTCTTTTTTCAGGAAGTTTTGATTGTTTTACATCAGATATCATATCAATTTTGTCTTTCTTTTCTGAATCTATACCAGTCACATCAACAGTTTTATTCCAGCTAACTTCTTGGAAATCACCACAGTCTCCTTATTGTGGTCACCTTGCACCTCTGAGCTCAGTGAAACTATACCAGCTTCTCTACTCTGCTTGGATTAGAGACCATGTCTCCTTTCTCAGTGACTTTCTTTTCTGAGCAGTTACTAATTAGGTGACCGCTTTTTCCACAGAAAGCACCTGGTTTTAGCAGTTGTTACAAAAATGAGTGTAATCAAATTCATCAGCCTTAAAACTAAGTTTAAGATCCAATTCCTCATCATCCTGAATTATCATGCATGAAATCTCCTGAGCGACACAATATGTTTCAAAGGGAGAATCCGCTAATCGGATTTTTTTAATTGGGGATACCAATTTTCCATATCAGTGATAAAGCTTCTGTTATCATTTCGTCACTGAGAAAGGGGGGAACATTAGATAAGGTGACCCTCTTAGAAGGTAGTGAAAGGGAAGAACAGGAACAAACTTCGCCACTAATTACAATCCCAGCTCAACTACTTCATTCACCTTTTCAACATTACTAAGAAAAATCACCGTGGCGTTATTCATTCTCCGATCTGGGATAGAATACAACCATGTCCTAGCAACTTGCTATCGCTAAACAAATGTCCTCTACACTCGCCGCATAGCATCTTTGACCGCATTGCGCTGGCGGAGTGTAGATAAAACCTAGTAGTTGGGCTCCATGCTTCTCCGGTAAAGACCGGTAGCATCGACCCAAACCACACAAAAAAACAACACAAACAAACAAACAAACAAACAAAAAAAAGTGAGGAAAAAGCAAAAGATTTTAGACACAAAATCCACTTCACTCTACACTCTCAATCACTACACAAGCTCAAAACTCCACACTTTACTCATGAACCGCTCTCTACGCACTTCTACTCCTGACTACCAAGTTGCACCTGCACCCAACCCTCGAGCATAACAGTCCACACGGAAGAGTGAGACAGGAGAGAAAGAAAAGAGATAGGAAGAAGAAAGAAAAAGTGAGTTGTGAAAGAAAAAGATAGTGAGATGGATGTGTCTGTGAAGAGATGAGATGATAGTGTGTGAGCTGTCCTAAGAACAGTGAATGATTATTAGAGAAAGAGAGAGGGAGATGTGGGAGAAGAATAAAGAGTGTATGTAAAGAAAGAGAAAGTAAATGTAAGTGTATGGCGAATATATATAGTGTGATCGTCAAATATTTATTTAAGTAAGCTAGAGTATATATAGGTAGAGTACATGCTCAAGAGCGACGAGAATAAGTTTAATATATATATATTATTAATAGAAGAATGAGTAGGTAAACGCATATATATTTGCTAATGAGTGTATGACCGAAGAGCAAGAATAATTATCATCAATTGTAAAAATGTACAGAAGCAGAAGAAGATGAGTTTATGAAAATAATGACTAACAGATGAAGTAGACTTATATTTACATATGTAAAGAAGAGTACGCATGCGCGCATCACGAGAGAATCATTATATGTTGATGACTGACGAGCAAAATTAATAAGCGAATGAATGAGATATTATAGGAGAGAGATGGAGATTTGAAGTAGAGAGAATAAGTATATGTATGTATGTTGGTGTTTAACGAGCTGCGATTGTTTGATGTAATAGTAGAGAGAGAGAGAAGAGAGGAGTAGAGAGAGAAAGGAGAGAGAATGAGTGAGTGATGAATGTGAGAGAGGTGAGTGAGTAAGTGTAGTGTGTGAGAGAAGAGAATGAGTGAGTGAGTGAAAAGAGGACACATCTGATCTCTCTATACAAGAGAAGCCTCATCTGGAAAAGTGTTATTAGTCAATACTTCTACACTAAGGCAAGAGGAATCTGTAAAGGATGTCAGATCTGCATTTTTGAGTCAGTTGATCACTCCTCCCATTTCCAAACCATCAATCTGTACAACAGTGGAACGGTCTTAATTCAAGGAAATGAAGCTATTCTCCAAGCTTTGAAAAATCATTTCCCGCTTTTAAAGTCAGATAGTTGAGGAGGACAGAGGAATCTGAGGATGAGAATGAAGTGCATCCCCTACTCTCGGTCAGCACATCTCCAGCCCCATCTGATGAACTGATCACTGAGCAGTGTCAAAAATGAAAGAGGACTTAATACAGAGGTATTTGGTTTAAATTGGATAAAAGCTTTGGAAATTCTAGATAGAGACCTTTATCTGTGGAATTATATTCCTCCATCAGATTCCCCGCATCTACGCAGATGAAGTATTCCACACATTACAAGAAGAAATTAATCAATATCAAAACTCGGGAAATTTTATTATGTAGAGATTTAAACGCTCTAACTGGTTCAGAACTAGACCATATTGATAATTCAGGAGATAAACGCCTGTTCACACATATACCCCAAGATCTCTTCAGTACTCTACCGAAGAAATAGCCAGGATACTTGGAGTCAATAGACACGGGAAAGAGCTAGCCCACTTCTGTCAGACTTTGGGTCTTTATATCCTCAACGGTAGAATCAAAGGAGATTCCTGTGGACAGTTTACATATAGCTCAGATCTCGGAACAGTGTTGTAGATCGTGCTATATCAAATATATGCTCCTTCACATTTCAGTGCATTTATCGTCAAAGCTCAGTCGCCTCCTGTCTGATCACAGCCAGATCAATCTCTCCATTAAAGGGGAAGACAACAAATCAAGGGGAATTCATAAAAAGCCAATTCATCTACATAAACTCAAAGCACCATATAGATGGACTCAGAGTGCTGCTGAAACATATATTAAAGCATTGAAGTCAAACGAAACTGTCAGTTCCATTACACTATTTAACAATTCAACATATGATAATAATTGAAAGGAATAAATTTAGAATTAAACAATGACATTTTTTGAAAATATAGCAAAAAGGCTCATTTAAATGAAACAACCACATATAAACACAAACATAGAGCTAAACAAAACCTTCTGAAAAGTGGTTTGACCATGAATGTAAACAATAAGAGCGAGCTACGATTCATTTCAAATCAAAAACACAAAGATCCAGTCAACTTAGAATTATGCTCTAAACACTCAGAACTCTTGAAACAATACAAAAACACAGTGAGACAGAAGAAATTGAACTATTATAACAACACACTTCAAAGATGGAAAACTCAGTTGATCAGGGTCAGTTCTGGAGCATGTGGCACAGTCTGAACAAGACAAAACCACAAGAGTTAGTCATACAAGATGGTCAGATTTGGAAGGATTACTTTGAGAAGCTCTATACACCTCAAACTGACCCTCTGAATAATCCAACCAATTAAAATCCTCAAAAATTTAATGCTCTTGAATCATGCATCAAAAACAACCACAATCCACTAGATTATCCAATAACCCAACAAGAACTTAATGAAAAAAATCAAGATAAAGATAAAGATAAAGCCCTTGAGAGATAAAGAACAGATGCTTAAAACAGCTCTCTTGAATTGCAAATTGCATTATACAAACTTTTTTTGATTTTGAAACTTTGATTTGATTTTGAGTTCTGGTCTGGAACACAGGATTCATCTCTCCCATCTTTAAAAGTGGAGACAAAACCGATCCTAATAACTACAGAGGGATCTGTAACCAGTAATTTGGGAAAGTATTTTCTTCTATAATCAACTCACGGATTTCATCTTTCTTAAAGCAGCACAATGTCATCAGCAAATCTCAGATTGGCTTCCTCCCTAAACATCGAAGCACTGACCATATTCACACACTCACACACGCTAATAAATGAACATGTACACCAGAAGAAAGATGGAAAAATAATTGCATGCTTTATAGATTTTAAGAAGGCTTTTGACTCCATCTGGCATAACGGACTGTTTTAGTAAAATCATTCAAAGTGGCATAGGGGTAAAATATATGACTTAATTAAAAACATGTATAACCAAAATAAATGTGCAGTAAAAATTGGGCAGCAAAGGAGAGTATTTTCCTCAACAGCGAGGGAGAGACAGGGCTGCTGCCTCAGCCCGACCTTATTTAACATATATATCAATGAACTGGCAGATCTACTGCACCAGTCAAACAGTCCAGGACTACAATTATACCACACAGAGGTCAAATACTTACTGTATGCAGATCTACTTACTAATTCTGTCTAAAACACCAGAAGGTCTCCAGAACAACCTCAACATTTTAACTAAATACTGCCAGGATTGAGACGCCAACATCCCAAAACTAAGATTCAGATATTTCAGAAAAAAAACAGAAATCTAGAACATAAACATTTATTTACTTTAAAACACACACTTCAACATAATTTGTATAATTTATCTTGGTCTGGTTTTAACTCCCACTGGAAATTTCTAAATTGGCATAAAACATTACTTATACTGCACACTATCTGTAATGAAATTCTTTAAAATAAACATCCCCACCGAATCTGACAAAGATCTTAGATAGTGTGATTCTGCCCATTGCCCTGTATGGAAGCGAGATCTGGGGCCACATGTAACTCAGCCATAAAGACTGAACAAACACCCTTCAGAAGCTCTGCATGTCGAGTTCTTCAGAAGCATCCTTCACGCTACATAAACACTCCTAATAACGCCTGTCTCCCCTAAACCTCATCATTATAAAAAAAAAAGAGTTTTAAAGTTCTGGATCCACTTAAACTCTAGTTCGAAGATCCTCTTCATCATAAAGCACTGAAACACAAAAAAAAAAAAGAGTGCTCAAGAAAGTCATCTTTGTGTAATGGTGTCAGAGCTGACTAAAAAAGCACTAGATATCACCAATCAATATATGTATTTTGTTTTGTTTGTTTCTATTCTGCTATGTACAATGCTTTTGGCAATATACCCTTTGTATAGTCAGTGCTAATAAAGCAATATTAGGGCTGGGTATTGTTCAAAATCTTTCGATCCGTGCCAATTTCGATACCAAAGTTTCATACTCGGTTCCTAACGATACTTTTCGATACCATATGATTTAAAATCCATTTCAACATCAACATAAATACATTAAACACAAAACTTTTATTTTGTTTTGATATCATTATAAATTAAAATTTAAGTATACAGTTTGGGATTTTAACCAATAGGGCAACTGATCCTCCATTGAAAAAAAAAAAAGAAAGAACAGCAGCTGTTCATTTAGCGATTCCTAGAGAGCGTACATGCTCATCAAGCACAAACATTCTCCTAGAACCCACACTTTGCATTAAGTTAATAGATCCATACCAATCATGCATGAAATAGAAGTTTATAAACTCAAACGATAGCTTTATGTGCTTTACAGATGAACTTGAAGTCCTTATTCATTCTAGATGTTCACAATAGATAATCTTTGGCTTGAATACAAGTTGTGATCTGATTAGTGAACCGATGTTTCATTGAGTCGACTCTCTTTAAAATAATCATTTATTTGTTTAACGAAACCAGTGTGGAAATCAGTGTTTCACAAACTGGATAGATCTGAGGTGCAGGGCTCCAAAATTCGTTAGCCCACGCCCTGGGGCTATTGTGTTTTCCAGTCCGATGGGCTATCATGAATAGTGTGATGTAAAACTCCTAACTTGATTCGCATTGTTCACTTACTTGAAGGGGTGAAACGGATCATAGCTGATCGCTTGCACTTGTTTCTAACATTGCTGATTCAAGCTTTTTTAAATAATTAGGTCTGAGCTTGCGCCACCCATTCAAAGCATGAGCATGCTAATTATGCACAGAGAATGAATTTATCTTTCACGTGATCGTAACTTCTGAATGAACACATACACAATTATATCAAAATAAGGGTCTCTGCAGGTATTCTCAGAACACAGTCGGTTATGATTTAAGTGAAAGTATAGAGTGGCCTGCTGCTTGAGAAATTGCTTAAATGATAAATCTTTCTCTCCTCTGTTTTAAGATCAGGAAAGGGGGGCTTTCAGACACGAGTGTGTGTGTGTGTGTGTGTGTGTGTGTGTGTGTGTGAGAGAGAGGAGATTTAACACAAACTTTATTCAATTATAACAGCATAAATATTAAAACATACATCAAATCCAAATCAGATCAAAATTCTAAATCCTCCTCCATCACCGCATGTAAAAATAATTGAATTGTAACACACTGTAGTTTAAAAGTTTCTATATCATTCATTGTTTATAATACTTAAACCTCTACAAAACTTGACTTAATGAGAGCCTCTAAATAAAGATGTAATCTCTTGACCACACCTATTTTCCATTCTGTTCCTTCTTGTTTTATAAATTGCCAGCTTTGTTGTCCAAACAGAAAATTAATCAATTGCCATTTGATCTTTTGCCTCGCATTGTAGCACAGCCCCAAAATAAAAAATCTCTGACGTGAACTTTTCCCCACATTTACTACACAATAAATCCAACAAGTTAAAAAGTGCATGGAGTCTTTACATTCTAACAAAACAATGAAAAATGGTTTCCCTTGAATCCACAAAACACACATTTATCATCAACATTGGATTAATGACGAAATAAAAGCATTAAAGCCAGTCCCAATGTAAAATCCTCCATTGTAAATCACCAGATCATTTTACCAATGGTGGTTTGTACAACACCCTCCACAATGGCTTAATTTCCTCTTTCAAACCAAATTTGTCTCTCAAACTGTATCAATCCTACAATTAATTTTACCTTATTTAAAACTTAACAAGGCATTTATAAATCACTTTCCTCCTACTTCATTCAGTTCTAAATTTTGTAGTCCGCTAAGATCCTGCAAAGGACCTGATCACTCCTTTAGCTGGTGTGATCCCAAGCTTGGAAAAGGGTCCCTTGCATCAAAAGTTGTTCTTCCAACTTTTAAATTTCTTTATCATAGACAATTCTCTTTGTTAACTTTGTTTTCCACATTTCCACATGACTGATGTGTGACGACTGATTTCTTGACCCAATAATTGGCCACTGCATTTATATCACTCAGCCTGGTCCAGCCACATCACTATGTGTCTCAATGTCACAGATTGTAGCACAAAGTCTCTGCAGACAAGTCCTGGAACATTCCCACTCGGAATGTCCATACATGAGCTCCTTTAATAAGAGGTTCTTGTAAAACTCAGCACAAAGAATTGGTCTCTCCATCCTGCACATTGAACAGTCCCCACACTTTGAAAAAGTCCACAGTAAAATTGAGACAGTCCAGCCAGTCGTAATTGCTTCCATCCATTAAAAAACAGGGCAGCATCCAGTCTAAGTCCATCCACTGTGTGCAAAATTATTTTTGCCACCCTTCCACCACACCAGTTCCACAGGCCCAGTCAAGAATTTCTGGATGAACTGTAAACAAAAGTAGTATGCCTGTTTGGTAGGTGGACTAGCCTGTCCTCCCTCTTCTTTAGGAAGAAAGAGCACACTCGCAGGAACCCAGTGCAAACTGTCCCAAAAAAAAAATCACTAAGATTGTCTGCACGGACAGCAATCCAACAGGTGGATCCACACAAGATAATTTGCAAGTGTTGAAGCAACGTTATTGACAATTAAAACCCTCCCTCTAAAAGACAATTCTGAATGAAGCCAATTCCACTTTTTTAATTTTCCTTCATCTTTCAAAAGCTTCCTAATTCTTTTTGTTGGGTATTTAAATCCCAAGATACACACCTAGATATTTAAAACCATCTTCTTCCAGATCATCCCACTAGGTAATTTTGAACCTCCCTCCCACTTCCAGCAGCAATGCTTCACTCTTCTCCAAATTAACTTTGGCAGCTGAAATTATCCCAAAATCACTAATAACAGAAACCAACTTATTAATGTCTCTTGTCCATTTTACCATGACCATAACATCATCAGCATAAGCAGAAATTTGAGGCTGAACATCATTATGCAATATTAAACCATTAATCATGGTTCTTAGTCTATTTAGCATTGGTCAATGGCTAATGAGTAAAGCATACCAGATAGTGCACAACCCCTGTCTGATCCCCTACTAACTTTTAAAGGTGCTCAAACCACCATCGATCTTCAGCAAACTTTCAGTGTCTTGGTATAGCACTTTTATCATACCAACAAAATCAGAACTAAAACCAAATGCTCTAGGGTATCCCATAAATACTGGTGCTCCACTCTATCAAATGCTTCTGTTGATCTAATAGATATAAAACCTAAATATCTCTAAAAGACTAAATTTAAAATGTCCGTATGAGACTAACATTATCAAAATTGACCCCCGGCATGCAACCTGGTCAAAATGAATGACTTCCCCATCACCATTCTCAGTCATTTGCAAAGTCTTAGAAAAACTTGAAGATCATGAACACAGTAAACCACAGGTCTCCAGTTCTTGATTCCTGCAACACCTTTTTGGTACTCAATGTGATCACTGCCCTCCTACAGCTCAAGGGCAAGAGCCAACAGACAACTTCATTTAGGACTCGCCAACAGGTCCTCCACCCAGCACAGCCCAAAACTCCTTATAGAATTCAGCAGGAGTCCATCCATCACTGGAGCTTTTCCACCTCCATGCTCCTTCAGAGCATCTGTAGTTCCTCTGGAAAGGGGCCTCTCCAGCTCTGCTTTGAGTCCTCCAGGACATTTGGCAGACCTTCATAGAAGCCAGGATAACTCCTTATCCCTCCTATTCACTGCTGTACAGCTGGCCATAGAACTGTACAGCTGCTTTCTGATATCAGGTGCTGTGTTAACTCTTGCCCGCTCTCAGAACGGGACAGTGAATATTACCACTCTGACCATTCTTTTTTCAAGACTAAAGAAAACTTAGATGGGGCATCCATTTGTGTTAAATTCTGAAACGAGAACAGACCAGAGCCCATCGCTTTAATGCGAAGTAAATCTGCAAGAAGAGAGCCTTAGTTTTAAGTGTGTCTCGATATGTCTCCCTCCCCAGTAACTCTCTGCTAACCCTTGCTTCTATACTCTTCAGATTCAAGCTTTTTCATTGATTTCTGATGTCCCGAGAAACACTGAAAGTATACTGTTGACAAAATACTTTCACCTCAATCTTTCCATATAACCTCCACCACTCAAATTTTAAGTAACATTTTCTTTTATTCCAGAAGGAAATAAACACATCTCTAAAATTTGTATCACTTACCAGGGAGGTGTTAAAATGCCAATATGCACTCTTTGACTTCACATTTCCATTTATACATTACATGATACTAAACAATGATCAGAAAAACAGTAAGTGTGATAAGATACTTTTCACAACATTAAAATGATGTCTAAAAAATAAAACTTGTCCAACCTGGCCAAGGAAATAAAGTTTTCTGTTATGTACCCATGTGTGTTGTCTTACATTATTATTTAGCTCTCTCCATACATCACACAAACTGTGAGTCTCACTAATTCATTGAAACCCACTTGAGGAGCATGAGGTTCAATGTGATTTCATCTACTCTATAATTCCTCAGTACAATTGAAATCACTCCAAAAAAAAAAAAAAAATCATCAGAACTACAGTCCTGCAGAATGGTATTAACATCTTTAAGAAAAGTACCTTTCACTCCATTTGTAGGAGCATAAACATTAATAAAACAGCCTTGAATTTTTCAAACTGAGTCCTTATGCATAATAATCTGCCAGAAACTGCATGCTTAACATCACATGAGATAGGCAAAAATTCTTAGCAAAGAGAACAGCCACCCTCCTCTAGTAGAGCTCATGTGAGCAAACAACACATCACCCTCCCATTCTTTGTTCCACCCATTTCATTAATACAGTCACTGTCCGCTTTGAACGACATCACATCAATATTCTTTTGTTTGATAATTCAACAGTAATGCTCTTTTATGCATATCTCGGCCCCATTCAGGTTGAGAGCTCACCTTCATCACACTCATAAAAAATAGTAGCTGAGGGGACACAAACCAAACAAAACATAGAAAACATAGACTATGTGGTTTCAAAGCCATCTTCAGTTTGTAATTCTAATTTCAGTTTGGAAACAATCTATAGATCTCCTGCATTGTAAACTGTTCCCCACCTTCACCTCTCATTAGCACTGTCACTGAGTTGATAAACATTCTGCGGTCAGCACAAAATCTTCACCCTGGACATTTTCACATTTCCATCAACTGTACTGCATTCCAAGTCAGAGTGTTTTCCAGACTCCATTTTTGATTAGTCTGCTTATTTTAGCCGCTTCCGCACTCTTTCTAGCCCTTTTCCTCTTCTGTATTAGGGTATTTTAAACAGTGTTCATCACAAACAACGTCAGTCACCATCTCCTCCTCCATAATAGACTCTGCAGTGACAGCATTTTCTTTCTCCCCACTCTCTGAATTTTCCCCGCACCATCAGTAAACACTGTTTTAATTTTTCTTCCTGCCCTTTCTCTGAATTCCCCTGCAACCTCAGTAGCACTGTCGAGCTTCTTTCCTCTCACTTTCTGTGTTTCCCCACAACATTACCATCATCACCATCTTCCTTTCCAAATTAATTAGACTTTTCTCGTGGCAGGCTTTTTCTTTCTCCCCACCCGAATTCCCCCCCCCAGAAACAACCTTTTATTTCTTGCTCTTAATCGAACCTGATTAAAAGACCGTTTTCACCCATCTTTTCGTCCCCAACAACATTTTAAACATATTCAACCCATAATCTTTCATTTGGGCAATTTATTCAGACTTAAACCGGCTTCCTTTTGGGTGGCTTTGACTTATTTCTTTTTCCTGGACCTGGAAACGGAAAGTTCCTTTCTCCCCCAACATCCATTAAATCGTTTGGGGAAAATACCGTTTTTCAAACCGAAAATAAATTAAAAAACCCAAATTTCCACGCCAACTCTTCCCAGAACAGTTATACCGTTTTACCCCAGGGAAAAGTGGAACTTTTTTGGGACCCCAATTCCAAAAACCCTGGTTCATTAAACCCCAAACCCCTCCCAAACTTTTGATTTTTCACAAAATTAAAACCTTTAAACGAGGGAAAAGGGAAAAAGAACCCTGGGTAAAAGTGTCTTTCCCACACCCTCCTACTATTTCAACCCTCCTCGGGAGGAGGGGTGGGGGATGTTTTTGGGAAGGAAAATATGGGGAAAAAAAAAAAAGGGGGTTTGGGTTTTGGGGTTTAAAGGAAAGAGAGAAGGAAAATTTGTTTTGTGGGGTTTCGAAAAGAAAAAATGGGGTTGGGTTAAAAAAAAAAATTAGGTTTTAAAATTTTTTTTAAAAAAAATTTAAAAAAAGGGAGAGAGAAAGAAGAGTGAAAGGGAAAAAAGTAGGAGAAAAAGAAAAATTAATGGTAGAGAGGAAAAAGGTGGAGTGTTGGTGGTGGTGAAGGATTTAGAAACCCTTTTTTTAAAAAAATTAAGAATAAAAAAGCCAAAACAAAAAAAAAATAAATAAAATATATATATAAAAAACAAACAAAAAACTAAAACCAATAGATTTCAAAAAAAAACATTTTCCCAAACAGACACAAGACATTTTGAACCCCAAATGTTAGAAATTCCTCCAATTATTTGTATGCGAAAATCAAAATCAATCTTCAATCTGGCTTTTAACATTCTCCACAAAATTGTATTTATAGGTCCAAAGACCCCTTGTCTTATTTCTTGTTAATGTAAATGTTTTGCTTTCAAAGAAAAGTTAAACAATTGGATTTCATTCTACCCTTTTTGATTGTACCAAAGAAAGATAAGTCTTGTTTGAAAAACATTAAACAATGAACATTTGCTGTAACAGCTCAATAAAAAGATAATCTATCACACTCAAAAAAGCAATGAAAGACAGTTTCTCTGTTTAAGCAAAGGGACAGTTATCATTAACATTGGGTTGATAAAGAAACAAAAGCATTTACAAACCACACACCATCAATACCTTCCCATTAAATCTCAATCTTTTTTTGTCAGGTTGGTTTGGTGTTCCACAGGTCTGATTTCACTGTTAACCTTTAAATGAAACCTCAGGGGTATCACCACCATTTGTTTGTTTTTGTTCAAAATTTTAACAAGTTTGTTTCCATTGTTTTTCCCTCCCCCAACTCTGGTGAGAGTTCATTGAGCTCAACAGTTGACCAGTACAGTTTTTTAAAATCAGAGGTGACAAAAAGGGGGTCTTCAACATTTGTTTTACAAAATATTACAGGGACTCCCAATAAAGGATTCGTTTCTTGAGTTACACTTCAGAGCCTTGCATCTGGTTCAAAAAACCTGGTACTCCTCCAGAACCAGACCATCAGAATAGTTAATGGGTCCCAATATGTTAACACCCAGGTCACTACCCAGAACGGAAAGCTGTAGCCGGAATTCCTTTTGCTCAACATTAAAAGGGGATCCTATATTGGCTCTTTCGGCACCCGAAGTGAATTTTCTGTTTCCTTTTAATAAACAGCCCCCCACACTTGAAGTCCAAGGTAAATTTAGGGGAGATTGTTTATTTTGAGGCATTTAAGTCCCAAAAAACAAAGATTCGGGACCCAGATTCCTCCCCCCAGTTTGTCCGGGAGCCAAAGGTCTCAAACGGTTGCAGGTCCGTAAGGAATCTTTGAAAACTGGAGTGAAAGGGCCCCTCTTGCAAGATGAAAGACCTTTTCCTCTTCCTTTGACAGAAAAAAGAACACTTTGGGCCCAAGGGAATCCCAGAAGAAGTTACAAGTGTGACTGTTTTTATTAAGCGTTGTGGGGGATCCACAAAGTCAAAGGGGTCCACAACTAGTGGGTTGTTTATGATTAAAGTCCGTCCTTAAAGGGACATGTGGGCAAAACCATTTCCATTTCCCTTAACCCCTTCCTTTCTAAAACATTTTCCCAATTTTACATACAAATGAGTCATCACCAAGATAGACACCAGGTTTTTTAAACCATCTTTTTTTCCACACTTAACCCCCGGGTAAGAAAGCTTTTTTGTCAGCCTTCACCCACGGTACTTCACTTTTCCCCCAGTTAATTTTTTGCAAAAACACCAAAGTCATTAATTTTTTTTGGGAATTAACATCATTTTGTTGATTAACTGACAATGACATCAGCAACGGTTAAAACTTATACAAAGGGAAAAATAAAAACCCAGAAAGGGACGTTTAATTTATGCAAAAGGCTCATAAATAGGCAGCATTCCAGAAAGTGAGCAACCTTTTGATCCCTCTTTGGACCTTAAAGGCCAAACCCGATTTTTTCAAGCTTCAATGTCACAATATAAAACCTTGATCTTGGCTATAAGATTGAATTGAAAACCAAAGGCTTGATTTTCCACAGATATTGGTGTTATCTTAAACCTTTTCTTGGTCTATTGAAATAAGACCAATTTCATAGCCTAATGAACTGGAGGGTCCAAAATTCAATTGGAAAATATTATCAGATATCAATCTTTGGGGTTACAGTGTTTGATCCCAACATGAATAATATCCCCATCACTTTTTAAGCTCTGGCCACACCTTGACAAGGTTTTAAATGGGTTTGAGAGCAGACCGGGTCCAGTTTTAATTTCTTGTAAGTCCCCTTTTTTTGGGAGGGGGAATTCCCTCCCTGCAGCTGAGTGGTAAGTGTCCTTTGGTTAAACTGTCTCAGAACAATCAACAAGTCCTTCTGATAGGCCAAAAGCTTTTAAAAAAGTCCACAGGAAGGCCATGAGGCCGGAGCCTTTCCATTTTCTAGGCTTTGTAGTGCAGTAGAGCTCCCCGCCGGTCCCTTGCCCCCTGGTTGGTTTCGGGACCAGGCAAGTTCTGAAAGCACGCCACCTCTGGTTTTCTTGATATTCTTTTTTAAACAGCTTTTCTAAAAGTCACTTTTAGTTTCTTCGACTCCTTTAGAGCTGTCCATTTGGAACCAGAGGGTGTATAAGTCTTTTCCCCTTTTGCTAAAAAAAAATGGGAGGGGTGCATCCATTTTAATGGGTTTTGGCGGGGAACAAGGCCGCAGAAAACCCAACAGTTTGGAGCTGATTTTTTCTTTTGAAGCTTTTTGTTTCCATTTCCTGTGAAATCTCAAACTTGCAGCATCACTATTTATTCTCCGGGCTTCCATTGATTTAGTCATTCCTTTGTGACATTTAGAATACGAACACATGTTTTCTGAATTTTCCTATGTCCCAAATTGTTGTAAAGATGTATACTCAGACTTTGTCTTTGAATAATTGTTCAGAAAAATTAAAGGCTTTTTAAAACTTTATCAGAAAGTAATGTTACATTAAAATTGCCAATAAAGCCACATTTCACATCTTTGATGAAAAGGACTTGTACAAGAAAATGATCAGAAATTCCCACTGGATGTATTGAGCAACTTTTAAGTATTAAATTGATGTTGAAACAATAAAATCTATCAAAACCCTAGCCATAGACAGGACATTATCTTTGACATGAGTCCAAGTATTTGGCAGTGGAGAAAACTCTCAAACATCACTCAGATCTGTTTCAATTAAAATAGTTAAAACTCTTCCCACTGGTCCTTGGGGTTCGTGGTTTCTATCTGGATGCATTGACCGGGCATAAAATCACCACCCGAAAAAAAAGTAACCATCATTTTAATTAATAAAGAGTGTTAAGGTGTTGAAAAAATGCCTTTCGCCTAAATTGGGCATAAACATTGAAAAATTATTTTAACATTTTCAAACACAGCTTTATTTTTAAAACGCCTTAATTATTTCATCCAAAATCACAAAGAGATGGTTAAAGTCTTGAAAACAAGATGCCAACACCACCACTGTTACTATTTGGCGAAAAATTTCCCCATCCCATTCTTTTCTCCAAAACGCCTTTGTTATTATATGTGTTTTTGCAAAAGATTACATTTAGCCTCTTACTCTTGAACAGATTGAAAGAAACCTCTTAGCATCCTCCTAGCACCATTAATGTTTAAAGAGCCCGTTTGAAATCACACATTTGAAAGTAAATCTGCTTTCAAAAACGAAAAAAACAAGAAGGAAATTAATAAAATAAATTCTTAAACATCATTCTTTAACCTCCCATTTGCCTTTACTTTTACAAGTAATTTTTTGGCTCATTTTTGATCAGTAAAAAAGCATTGATCACTTTGTTCAGGGTTTTCTAAGCAGTCTGACAGAATGGGGAAAACTTTTAGATGGGAAAAATCCTCAACTTTAACAGATCTCATTCCTTTTGTGCTTTGTAAAAGGGAAATCTTAGAAAAGGGTAAAATCCATATCACCTGGGCACTTTTCCCCTCATATTTTTCGCTTCCATCAAACCATCCTCAGACGGAAGGAAGCACCCCATTAATTTACACACTTTTGTTACTTGCTGCAAATTTTTTGTCAGGGTGGTTTATAGATGTTCTCCCCGGTCTGATTTTTCTGTTAACCAAATGGCTCTCCCAGGGGTATCAGTCACCATTTAGTTTGTTTTGTTCAAAATTTTAAAAGTATGTTATACTTTGTTTTTTCTCCAAACCAACTCATTGTAAGGATTGAGCTCAACAGTTGCCAGTACAGTTTTTAAAATCAGGAGAAAGTGACAAAACAGGAAAAGGGTCTTCAAATTTGTTGACAAAATCATTACAGGGACTCTTTAATAAAGAGGTTCAGTTTCTGTGAGTTCACACTTCAACCAAACTGATTCAAAAGCCGTGGATCAACTCCCACAGAAGCCAGACCACCAGAATCGAAATTGGGTCCACATATGTTAACTACAGTCCCGAGTCCTAACCCCCAGGCGGAAAAGCACCGAATGTCCTTTTGCTCCCAAAAAAGCGGGGATCCCTATAATTGGTCTTTCCAGCCCGAAGAGAATCAATTTTTGCTCTCGTTTAAAAACAGCCCCACACTGTGAATTCCAAGGTAGAATTTAGGGTTGTTTATTTTGGGGCATTTAAGTCCATAAAAACAAGGTTGGAACCCGATTCCCTCCCGGCCCAGTATTTCCCACCAAAGGTCTCAAACAAGGTTAGGTCCAGTGGGGTCTTTGGGAGTCAAACGCCCTTAAAGAAAAAGACCTTGTCCTCCATCTTCCTTTGACAGAAAAAGAACACTTTGAGGGACCCAGCAGGCGTGAAGAACCCAAAAGTGCATGTATTTTATTGCAGTTGTGTTGGGGATCCAAAAAGCAGGCGGGTTTCCCACAACATAGTGGCCCCGTTGTTTATGATTAAAGTCCGGCCTCTATAGGAATGGAAAACCATTTCCATTTCCTTGCCCCAAACTTTCCAAAAACATTTTCCTTTTTTACAAATGAGTCATCCCGTGACCCCGGTATTTTAAACCATCTTTTTTTCCACCTAACCCCCGGGTGACAATTGCTCTTACAATTTGGTCTTATTTTTTCCCCGTTAATTTTGTAAAAACCCAAAATCAAATTTTATTTTTTTAAGGGGAATTAACATCATTTGGTTGATTAACAATGACAATGACATCATCAGCATGGCCAGGTTTAAAACTTACCTAGGGAAAAATAACACAGAAAGGGACTTCTTTTAAAGAAAGGTCTTGCAAAGAGGGTACCCAAAAAGTGAGCAACCTTGTCTGACCCTCTTTGGACCCAAAAAAGGGGCAAACCACCGGATTTTAATAAACTCTCGTCCTTAAAATTGATCGGCTTAAGTTAGGTAAAAAAGGTTTGGTGTTTCCGATATTGGTTTCCGACTCTTCAAAAGCCTTTTCTTGGTCTATTGAAATAAGACCAATTTCATATAAATGAACTGGAGGGTCCAAAATATCCCAATTGGAAAAATTAAATACAATCTGTTGGGTATACAGTAGTTTGATCAACATGAATAAATTTTTTCACTTTTTTTAAGTTCCAGGCCAACACCAGACAAGGTTTAAATCGGTGCAGGCAGCCCACGGGTCGGTTCTTAATTTCTTGTAAAGTCCCCTTTTTTGGGAGGGTGTAAACCCTCCCCGCTGGTGGTAATGTCCTTTGTTTCTGTCCTTAGAACTATCAAAAGTCCTTGCCTAATAGGCCAAAAAGCTTTGAAAGTCCACAGGAGGCCATGAGGCCTGGAACCTTTCCATTTTCTAGGCTTTGGGGTGGTATGAGCCCCTCAGCCCGGATCCTTGCCCTCAGCCTTTGGCTTTCAGGACCTTAGGAGTTCTCCCAAAACCTGTGCCACCTCTGGATTTTCCGATTTCTTTTTTAAACAGTTTTCAAAAAAGTCATGGCGTTTCTTCGGACTCCTTTGGCCCATTGCTGGACCAGAGGTGTATAAAACTTTTCTTTACTTTGGTTTCCAAAAAAAAAATGGGAGGGTGCTATTTTTGCGTTTTAAACGGGCGTAAAGGGGCACCTTGGGAAAAACCAACAGATTTGACAGAGCTGATTTTTCTTTTTTGGAGCTTTAATATTTCTCCATTTCCTGTGAAATCCAATCCGCACACTTTTATTCTCCGGGCTTCCATTGTTTGTATCCTTTTGCATTTGAGAATACTGTATCAAGCCTGAATTTCTGAATTTTCCTATTCCCCCATTGTTTAAAGATTTACTCAGATTTTCTTTTGAATAATTGTTCCAGAAAAATTAAAGGCTTTTTAAAACTTTATCAGAAAATTTGTTATTAAATCCAATGCTCTTACTTTCACTTTGTTTGAAAACTAGGCGAAAAATGAAATTCCCACTGGATGTATTGAAAAACTTTTAAAATAAAATTGATCTTGAAACAAAAACACAAGCCACCATGGGACGGACATTATCTTTGACATGAGTCCAAGTATATTGGGCTTGAGTGGGATAAAATCTCCAAACACTCAGATCTCACAATTAAACTATTAAAACTCTACTAGGTCCCTGAGGGTTCTTGATGGTTTCTATCTAAGGATGCATTGGTTTAATTAAAATCACCACCAGAAAAAAAGTAACCATCATTTTTCAAATTTACAGTGTTAAATTTTTAAAAATGCCTTTCTTTCCTAAAAGTTGGGCATAAACATTGAAGAAAATTATTTTAACATTTTCAAACCGCTTGTTTTTGCAAGCCTTTTTTTTCATCAATTCACAAAGAGATAGGTTAAAAAATCTCTAGAAACAGATGCCAACACCACCCTGTTATACTCTTGTGACTGGGGAAAATTTCCCATCCCATTCTTTTCTCAAAACAGCTTCATTTCATTAATTGTTTCTTGAAAGATTACTTTAGCCTCTTACTCTTGAACAATTGAAAAAACTTTTGCATCCCCCCAGCACCAATTAATGTTTAAAGAGGTTTGAAATCCCATTTTTGAAATTAAACGTTTTCAAATAACATTGAAAATAAACAAGAAAAATTAATAAAATAAATTCTTAAAACATTCTTAACCTCATCAATTGTTCTTACTTTTCAATTTTTTTTAGACTGTAATTTCTTTTGTCGGTAAAAATCTTGATCACTTTTTCAGGGTTTTCTAAGGTCTGACGAATCAAGGAACAACTTTAGATCGGGAAAAATCCTCAACTTTAACAGATCTCATTCCTTTTTTGCTTTTAAAAGGACAATCTTAGAGAAAGGGAAACACAATCCATATCCACCGCTGTCACATTCCCCTAACACTTTCTTGGTTTCCAAAAATTAGACGGGGCACCATTAGATTTAGCTTTGACCTTTTGTTACGCTAAATTTTTCGTTTTGATTTTTCCTCTTGTTGACTTTTGCCCTTCCCCTGCAATCGCATCATATCATTACACAAACGATTCCCCCGGTGGTTTTTCACCCAAAAATCTATCAAATCCCACTGCATGCTTCCTGTTCCTTTTTTCCATGTGTTTTCCAACCCGTTCTCCCCATTGTTAACCACCATCTCCCCCACCAGACATTTCCTGGTGGATCTTTTTTGGGAAATCAAGTTCAGTTTAACAGCGCTGTTCCCACATTAAACGGCTTTTTGTTTTTTGTCGACCTACAATTAGGTGACAACCCGAAAACACTTATTGTTTCTGAAGTAAATGCCCTGTATTTAATCATCTCTTTAAACTTAAAATCAAGTTTAATTCCTATTTCAGGGATTGTACTTGCTCAAAAAGACATTTGTTTTGGTTGTGAGAAACTGTTGGGATCATTTTAAAGGGGGATTTTCGGCTTCCCTGCCCCAACATCTCATTCTTCAGAAAGGTGGTACTTGGAAATCATTATCTTTTTTTGGTTTATAAGAAGAACAGGTGAAGTCCTTTATAACCTCAACAACGGTTAGCTTTGCCACACTATCAAAAAAATCAAAAACATATTCATTCTTGCAGGGTTTAATACCTTAAACCCAAATTTACCACGTTTCCCTTCTTAACTCCTCCTGGGAAATAACAGCCGGGCGTTCCCGGAAACTTCCGAGTCCAAGGCCTCTGCCAAACGCTGGCACCTCTTTCCTAAAACAAAGGGTTGCCGAAAACCCAAAAACAGGCAGGGAAAGGGGGGGCCAAAAAGAAAAAAGAAAAACTTTAGTTGGCAAAACCCCCAGCAACTTCAAAATCCGCCCAACCCCTTCCTCCACCTCCCGACCGCCTCCAGAGAGAGAAAATGGGTGTTTTGTGTAATAAGGAAGAAAGAGAAGGGTTGGGGATGAAGAGAAAAGAGAGTGTTGAGGGTTAAAAAAGGGGTGTAAAAGTGTGTGAAAAAAAAGGGAAAGTTTTTTTTAAAGAGAAAAAGAGGGTTGGGTTAGAAGAAAGAAAGAGAAAAAATGGGTTTATTTAGAAGAAAAGAGAAGGGGTTGGAAGGGTTGTTGTTTATTTTTAATTATTAGAGAAAAAGAATTGTGGTGAATGAATGTTTTTTGTAAAGGAAGACCACAAGCGACACCTAAGAAAATGTTCTTTCCACTGGGAGAGATGATAGTACAGCTCACTAGCGCTAAATATATGTTAGCTATTCTGCCCAGGTCAAGCTAATTTCTTTAGAGAGGCCGACTCTATTTATTCATTTATTAGGATAAATTGTGTTTATTTATCTATTTATTTATATTTACTATGCTACATATGACATGATTTGTAAATATATTTTTGTTTGTTTGTTTTATATTTATATATAATATTTGTTTCAAAATTGGTTCCAACCAACCAATAAATATTGTTGAATTAGAAGAAGAGAGGGGGGAGGTGGGTGTGTTAAAAAAAAGGAGGAAGGGAAGGGTGTTGGTAATGGAGAAGATGTTTTAATTTTGTAGAAAAGAGAGAAAGGATTAAAATATTTTTAAAAAAAAAAAATATTAATATTTAAAAAAAATTTTTTTATTAAAAAGAAAATTTAGTTGAAAGAAAATGATAATAAATAATAATGTTTTTCCGTTAATTGAAAAATATAATTATTATTTATTTTTAAAAAAAAAATAATTTTATAATAATAAAAAAAAAAAATTAATATTATGTAATTAAAAGAAAAAGGAAGGAAAAAGTTGAAAGTAAAAAGTATTTAAAAATAAAAAAAGAAAAAATATTATTTTAATAATGGATATAAAAAAATAATATTAAAAATTTAAAAAAGAAAAATTTTGTTAAAAAAAAAAATTAATTTTGCAAAAAAAGGGGAAAAAAAAAAAAAAAAAGGAAAAGGAAAAAAAAAAATAATTTGTAAAAGGGGAAAAAAATTAAAAAAAGAAAAAAAAAGTTTTTTTGGAAAAAGTTAAAAAAAGGGAAAAATTAAAAAAAATAAATTTTTTTTTTTTAAAAAATTGGTTTGAGAGGGGGAGAGGGGGGGGGGAGAGAGAGAGGGGTTGTGGCTCGGGCTGAAGGCAAAATACCATGTTCTTTTTAAAATTAACAAACCCCATTCTATTAAAAAACAAATATTATTATTATTTTTTTTAATTTTTTTCTTTCCAAAATGCTTCAAGGCTCCCCCCCTTTCTAGCACATCTGGTTTTACCTTCTCCAAAAGTTTTAAAGGTTGTGAGACCACCTGTTTCTTCGTTTACAGTGTGGATCCCCAGTGAGAGAGAGCAGTTCCCCGAGTCCTGGATTCCCATAACCAGTTTTCGGGGTGGGGTTTGATCTCAAGGGAAATCCAGACACTTTCCCGGAAAGCCTTGGGAAGGAATATCAGAAGTTAAAATGAGTTTTAGAGCTTATCAGAGACCAAATTATGAAAAACAAATCTAATTTATTTATAGATATCAATTAAACCAACAAGGTGACTCAGAGTCGGTTTTTTTTAAATGGGCTCAAATGAAAAACCCTATTTCCAACAAACAGGACTAAATATTTTAAAATATTCCCAAATAGGGTCTTAAAATTAACTACTGAAGAAGATTTAGTATTTTTTTGTTTTAGTCTGTTATATGGAGCTTACAGACTGTTCTTGTTCATTTGTTTTCCCTGTTTTTACTGACAAGAAAAATGAAAAGGCACCTTTTCTTCCATATTAAAAAATTTGTCTTGATTTTACCATTTAATGTTTGGATGGATAATGGTTATTTTACCCCCGGTAGGGGGGCTGAAACCCTAGATGTTTTGTTGTTGAATGGACTGTTGATGAGAGGATTTGGTAATGTTCACTGTGAACTACACTGAGATGTACCTGAGGAAAACAGATCTGACCATTTGACTTCCCGGGAAGAAAAAAGGGGTTTTAAAGTTTGTTGTTTTGAGAACATCAAGTTAACCCTGAAGGAAGGCCTGAAGTTGGGAAAAATTATAAAGCCAATAATGCTCAAACTACTCCCTTCAACATCAAATATTTTATTCCCGAATTATTTTCCTCTCCTGATAAAACTGGCATTTAAACCAGAGACACCCAGACTACATGATTTATCAGGCGCCCAAATAGGCTCATCTTTCAACTTTATCCCCAAAATTGAATATTTGGCATTTACCTCAGATAAATAAGTATTATTTTCAAACCAACCTACAACTTCATTTTCTAATGGTAATTATCATCTCTCAACGTAATTTTTTTAGAAATTCAAACAAAAATTTCCTTTTTGGTTTTGTAAATGCTGAAGATCCCTAAGGTGGGAAACGGAATCTTAGCTAAGAACAATGAAAAACAGTTGTTGTTATTTAAAAGCATTATATGTTTTTTTTTGTCGAAAAAATAATTAATATCTTGTGTAGGCCAACCTAATATTTATCAAATGAGTCAAAATTGAACCAAATCCCACTGAACTGAAATCTTCGAAATCTATCAATCTTATCAAAATTACAAAACCAATAAAATTGTTGTTATAAACCCTAATATATTGATTATTACTAAAATTTGTTTTTTATTTTTTTCAAATTTGTATTTAAAATAAAAATATTTTAAAAAGGGATTGGTCCTTTTAAATATTAATTGATTTAATGACCCGTTATTTGGGATTAGTGATTATTTTCTAAGGATGTAACTGGGCCCTACCCCAAAGACTGGTTGTTGCGTGATTCCTTTGGGGTTGGGGAAGAAGTGGACCAGGCGCTTCAGTTTAATTGGGGGTTGCATGCGTGGAGACTAACACCGGGGAAAACCAATTTGGGCAGCATGATTACGGAACGTTTCCGCGGCCAAAAATAGGTTTATAAAAAATTGTTGTGAAATCTCCTTTGTCCCCGTTCCCAACACTCAAAATAAAAACAACAATTAAAGAACAATGCACTCATTTGCTGAGCGGCTTCCTGTTTCCCATGTATTTGGATTAGGGCTATGCATTAAAAATGATTTTATTTTTTAAGGAATAAAATTTCTTCTATCAATTTTAAGATAAAATACAAACAATAAATGTTTTTTTTAAACCAATCGGGTGAGATATTGCCTTCCTTTCAATTATAGCCTGGGTGGGTTGGTTGGTATAGGTTTAATTATATTTTATATTTGAATCAATTATTTTTTCCCTGTTTAATATTTGCAACGAAAAAATAAAAATAAAATAAATAAGGTGCATTTTGGGAAAAAAACTGAAAAATTGAATACAAAACAGGTTTTCGGAAATAAATCAATTGGGTTTTTAAAAAAATCATCATTTATTCTGTTTTAGTTTTTAAACGGAAGAATGACGGGTGCCACACCCTTTTTTTTTATAATTTTTTTTGGTTATTTATGTTAATGGATTTTAATTAAATTAATGAAGAATAAAAACAAAATGACCACTTTGCCATTAAAATAAACAAACATTATAATGGCTTAAAGCGGCTTAATGGGACAAAGCACTCGGGCAGAAAAATTGATTAGCCCAAACCGGATGTAAAGTCTCTTTAATTGTTTCCCGTTTTCAAATTTCTCCCTCCTTTTGGGGTTCCTTTTTAAAATACCTACTTTTTTTCTTGGGGTAGAGACGACAGGGGTTTGAGATGGACAGATCCCCCAGGTGTGGTCATGGAGCACAGTCCATGAGAGAAGGAGAAACAGAGGGTTACTTTAATTTAGAACTAGAATGCTCAATTAAAAAAAAAAAATATATATATATATATATATATATATATATATAATAAAAAAATAGGTTATTGTTAAAAATACAGACATTAAAAGAATGGAAAAAGTGCGATTCAGGCTGTTTCATCATATGTTTTGGAAAGGGGTGTTTTTTGATATTCTGTTTTAACGTGTGTGAAAAACCTAATATTCTTGTCTGAATTAATCTTTCTAATTAATCTGAAACCTTTTATAAAATGCGAATGTTCATGCTTTTTAAAAATAGAAATGCATGGGCTCCTAGGCCTTTGACGTGTAAAAAAGGGGTTTTGTTATGTTGCCAATTTGGGTTTGTTATATTAATGTGTTTCAAACAATCATACAACCATCAATTGGTTTGGGTTTAAAAACATTCCCAATTATGAATCGTTTTTTTTCCTCGACTGAGGGAGCCGAATGTCTCTTCTCCCTCTCTCTTTTTAGGGTTGGTTTTTGGGGTTGGGTGTGGGTTTTGCGGGGGGTTTGACTACTAATAGAAACCAAACCCAAATTATTGATTATTACTTCGGAAATACAAATATAATTATATCATCTGACTAATTAAAATTAACCTAAAACATTAAATCTAAATGGGGGTTATATATATCTGGCATTACACAAACATAGTCAGAAGGTTCTCTGACTGTCCTGATCCCTACAATTCATTTTTAAAATGTTATTACGGGTCTGCTTCATTAGAGCCTGGGAGGGAAAAAAAACTTAGTGGTTTTCATAAAAATAACGGAAAGGTTTTCAAACTCGGAACATGAGTCAGGATGGTCCCAGGCGGGGAGCTTTTGATCAAATTGGTTTACCGACACCGGCCCTTCCAGCCAAGTGGGGAACAAGAATTGGCACGGGATATCGGCAATGAACCGAGTGTCAAACAAGGTTTAGGATAAAGGGAAAACCCAAACATGGCAATTAAAGGGGGTCTTCTGAAATAAAACACACAGTAGATACACTCTGTGACACAGCGAAAAGAGAGGATTTTCGCCATGAATATTATTGACACCACTGGAAATCGGAAGTTTGTCTGGGCCCCTCTTTGATGTTGGGAAAGTTGTGGGTCCAACCAGAGGGTAACAACCGTTTGAGGGGGTGTGATGACAAGGAGGTCCAAGGCTGTCTTTAACAAAGACAAAAAAACCAGAGCCTGCATTTACCCTATTTGGAAGCGATGTCTGAATTGTGATTGGAATAAGAAATGTGATGATTTAAAGGTAAAACTGTTTTTCTGCGCCCCGCCTCAAAAGTGTTTTGGGTTGTTTCATAAGCATTGAGTTGAGTAATTACCTCCGGGGTGATTAAACAAAATAACATAAACTGACAAAGATATTGGCCTGATTCTCTTAAATCAACATTAACTTTTTTAAAAAACATTTTTTAAACAGGGTTAAATCCGTTTCCTTTGTTACTAAAGGTAAAAAAAAAAAAGATTGTAAAAACTTGGAATATTTAATCTTACCTAAACCATTAATCTTAAAAACGGATGAGGAAATTTAGGCCCACTTCCCACTGTATTTAATTCAAAAGGGCTTTGTCTTTTTGGTTTAATTTTTCCCTCCCCCCACTTTTACTTCGGTTTTATTTTTCGCTGTTTTTAAACTTTTCCGATGTTTTTTGTGCTGCATCGTTTTCTCGTTAAATTTTAAAATGTGACGAATCTTCCATAAAACCAATGGCTGGATGGGATTTGAAAATCCCATTTGGGCGCCGTTAAAATTTGCGCGTGCTGACTGAACTGCTGTGAAAGAGAAATGAACACCAGCGGGGGAAATGACCTGTTGGAGCGAAGGCACGGTTCTGGATGACCGCGTTGTTCTTTCGACAGTTGACAATCCAGTTGAAGAAAACGGTTCACCCGATTCTTTTTGCCTCGAGAATGGCTTCCCAAATACAATGCCGTATCACGCCCTGGTTCAAATCGGCGCGTCTAGAAACGGTTTTGCTCGGAACGAGTCATTATCTGGCTCGGCTGTGTTCATCTTCGCCCTTACACAGCAGCGGGTACGTTTGAGCAATGGGAATCCGGGGAATTGGTTTGAACTCGAGGGAGTTCAACAATTAAACAAGAACAGCTTAATTTCTGGGTTAATCGTTTGGGAGCGCGACTGAAAAGATTCAATTAGGGTTTTAAAAGATTTTCATCAATGATTGCGAACCACTTTGTTTTAACTGTCTTAAACAAACGGAAGAAGACAACTAATAAAGTCTAGTTTTGCATTTTTGGACCAAGATGTATTTCGATGCTTCAAAATCTCTAAATGACCCTCTGATGTCTTACGGGTTTGAAACAACATGAGGGTAAGTTATTGATGACATCAGTTTGCAAATTGGGCTAACTAACCCTAGTAACCATGTTTTGTTTACAGGAAGTTAGTCAAAGGAATTGTGATTGTCCTTTAGGTTAATCATTTGGAATAGTAAAAACAATAATGTTCAAACTTTGACTACTTTCTCTTTAATAGCTACATAACACAATACTTCTTACTTTTACTTTCAGTACTTGAGTAGTAAATTTAAAAATAGACTACTTTGCAATACTTAAGTACCAAAATGTTGAATACTTTAGTACTTCACTTAAGTGTGGTGCTTAAAGAGCACTTCAACTCTACTCAGTCACTTTTTTGATAGAGCACTTGTACTTTTACTCAAGTATGGGTCTCTAGTACTTTTATACATCTCTGGTAAAATAGCCCCTTTGGTGTAAAACACATTAAGTCATTTTATGGCTAACCTTTAAGAAGACGTAAATAGGGCTCCCCTTCTCTACAAAAGCCAATTTAACCACTGACTGTAGTTACCATGTCCTGAACATCACATCCTGTCTTTTCCCCAGATCTAATCATCTAGATGATTCAATAAAAATACTTGGACTTTATATCTAAAGATTACCTCAACTTAGCACCAGAAGCTTGTTAGCTATAGACAGTTAGCATCAGCTAACAATATTTACTTATTTTCAGTTTGTTATGAAGAAACATTAATATCTGTCTACTTGGCTAGTTAATCCAAACATTATAAAAAGCGTTATACTGTTGATAAACAATATGAAAACAGGACGCACATATGGGCTAATAAAGCTGTTGTCGTAATTTGTGTTATTTTAATGTTTCGTTGTTGTTTTTTTTTTTTACCTAAAACATGAGTGACACTGATTGATGTGTCTGACTTAACGCATTTCAGTGGGCTTGAATAGATCACCCTTTACAGCAGATTTAGTTCACAAACAACTGACAGTTTTGACCTTAAATATGATTTTCAGTTTCAATAATTAATCCTATAATTCGACATTAATAACTTTTAGCAGCATCAGCCGCGCGTTTACAAGATCTCCCGGTTCTTACTTGTGAATTCAGTTCTGCACTAAACGGTTCATTTGAATCAGTGAGCTGTCGACTCGAGAACAGCTGCAATCGAACCATTCTAATTCTCTGAATGAATCGTTTGGTGCGGTTTGAGATTTAAAAGATTCATTGAAAAGAATCAGTTTGTTCTTGAATCAGACACCGCTTCTACGTTTCAGAGCACGTGATTTATTATAAAGAGTAATGCTATGTTTTATGAAATATAGTGAAGTAAAAGCAGTGGTGTAGATTGAAAAGCATTTGAATAACAACCAGGATTGGAGGATAGCTGAAGCTAAACTTGTTCACAGAGGCTACTTCATAACTCTGCCCCACAACATGTGAATCAGTTGATAAAATGACTAAAGACATCTGATTCTTGATCTGCTTCAGTGATGCAGATGGTAAAATCTCTGTCTTGTTCTTTCTGACGCGATCGACCTGGTTCAGATCCGCTCTAATGACTAACTTTTCTCCCTTTTTAAATTAGCATCGAAATGCGCTTAATTTTAAAGAAAATGAAGGAAATAATAAAAAAGTTGAAACTAAAGTATCAGGTAGGGTTAGGGGTAAGTGTTGGAGGGCTTTATTGTTCCAATAAGGTGAACTCCATTTAATATTTTAAATTAGAATTTACACTCAATCATTTATTAATATAATAATAAGTTATTATTGCATACTCATTTTATAATATACCAAATATTGAGGTGCAGATATTGCCACTATTGCAGCAAGTAGTAAATGGCAGAAAATCCTGCCTTTTTCTGACAACACGCAATTGATATTGCAAGTGAATCAAATCATACTATGTCCATCTCTGTAATTAAACTAAAAAATCAATGCACATGAACTAAAAGCCTATCCAGACTGCAGGACACAGAAGTGATACTCTCTGATCAGAGTCCTGCTGGCTGCATGACCTGCAGGAGGAAAGAGAGTCTAAAATCATGATCGAATCAAAGTTACTCCAAAATAAAACTACTCCAGTAACTAAGTAAAGCTGCTCCGTGAACTGACCACCACTGGTCATGAAACCTATACAAGCTAGCCTTATCTATGTTAATATATTTCTATTTAAAAAAAAAATAAAAAATTCTGGAGAAAAAAAATAAGAGTAAAATGGAATTACCATAAATGACTGTCCCATGATTACATGCATCTGTTGTTCTTCAAGTGGCTTTGACTAGAGATCTTTTACTTTTTCCTCAGTTTCACTAAGAAACATTCTTTAATAAGATTGACATTGAATTATTTTTTATATCACTTATTCCAACAAACCTGAATGCAACTTAAGAGACAACCCTGTTCCTGAAGACACCTCAACTTTGCAGAGTTTGATGAATCTCTCTTATCAAACACACTTGATTCAACTCATCAGATCATTAGTCGAAGATCTGTGATGTTAGCTGAGTGTGTCAAATAAGAAAGAGCTCAAAATATACAGAAACAGTGAAGAGAAACACCGACCTACTGTATAAAATAAAGTCAATAAATCAAAGACACTGTAAAATACTTACTTAATCTTTCTAGATGCTTTTGATCACTGGCAGCAGCCTCAGAAGACATTCTTCTGATCGATCATATTTACTCAGATTAAACTCATCCAGATCTTCTTCTGAGTTCAACAGCACAAACACCAGAGCCGACCACTGAGCAGCAGACAGAGAGACTCCAGAGAGACGACTGAGACCTGTTCCACTCAGGTATGTTTGTACCTCCTGCTCTAGTGAACGCATCATTCAGTTCATTCAGACAGTGGAACAGATTGATGGATTTCTCTGGAGAGGGATTCTCCCTGATCTTCTGTTTGATGTATGCAGCTGTTTCCTGATTGATATCAGAGCTGCTTACTGTCTCTTCTCAGGAGCGCTCTTGTAAGAGAGTCTGATTAGACTCTAGAGAGAGACCAGAAGGAAACGGAGGAAAAGATCCCAGTGTCCGTTCTCACTCTGTAGGTCCTTGTCCACTCTCTTTTCAGTAAACTGATCATTGATGACCTGAACACATTCATCAGTCCTGTGTTTAGTTCAGAAGCGGACAGCAGCTTGAATAAAGCAGCAAGAAACTCCTGAATACTCAGATGAACAAAGCTGAACACCTTCCCCAGCTGCAGTCCAGGCTCCTCTCTGAAGATCTGGGTACAAACTCCTGAGTACACCGACACTTCTCTGACATCAATGCCGCCTCTTCAGGTCCTCCTCGAGAAGATCAGGTTCCCTTTTCCAGCTGCTCAAAAAGCCAGTTTTCCTAGAGACAGAATAGTCTTTCTAGCCTGATCAGGATTGATTTCCATATTTCCCATCATACTTCTGTGTCTTCAGTTTGGTCTGAAAGATCAGGAAGTGTGTGAACATCTGTGTGAGAGTCTTGGGAAACTCTGCACTCTCTGCTTTACCCATCATCCTCTCCAGAACAGCGGCTGAAATCCAGCAGAAGACTGGGATGTGACACATGATGAACAGACTCTTGATGATCGGATGTGTGTGACGCACTCTATCAGCCAGACTCGGATCATTTATTCTCTTCCTGAAATATTCCTCCTTCGAGGGTCGTGAATCCTCTGACCTCTGTGAGCTGGTGGACACACTCAGGAGGGATCTGATTGGCTGCTGCTGGTCAGAGGTGATCCAGAGGAGAGCAGAGGAAGTAGGTTCCCCATGATGAGGTTGGTCAGCAGCACATCCACTGAAGCTGATTCTGTCACATCAGACAAGCTCCGACTGTTTTGGAAATCTAGACGCAGTCGACACTCATCCAGACCATCAAATATGAACATGACTTTGTAGTCCCTCATAATCTGCTGACTTTAATTCTTTGGTTTCTGTGTGAAGGTGGTTTAGAAGATCCACAAGACTGAGATGTTTCTGTATCAAGTTCAGCTCCCTGAAAGGAAGTGGAAATATGAAATGAACTTCCTGATTGGCTTTTCCTTCAGTCCAGTCCAGAATGAACTTCTGCACAGAGACTGTTTTCCAATTCCAGCGACTCCTTTAGTCAGCACAGTTCTGATGGGTTTGTCTTGTCCAGGTGAGGGTTTAAATATGTCATTGCAGTTGATTGGTGTCTCCTGTGTCTCTGGTCTCCTGGACACTGTCTCAATCTGTCTCACCTCATGTTCATTATTGACCTCTTCACTGCCTCCCTCTGTGATGTAGAGCTCTGTGTAGATCTCATTCAGCTGTGTTGAGTCTCCATGATTGGACAGTCCTTCACTGAGTCTCTGATATTTATCCTGTAGTCTGATCTCAGTTTTGTTGATACACAGGCATCAGTTCTGAGCAAAGGAAATAACTGTTGTTATGCTGACAGAGCAATATTATAGGAACGTATTTTTAGGTTTGATATGTTAGATATTAGATTGTGGGTGACATTCAGGAACATTAGTGACTGAAGACAGAAGGTTGATAATAAAAACACAGGCTATAATCTGCTGATCCAGAGCTCTTACTGGTCTGTAGTGTGTCAGCCAGGTCTGTCTGGTCATCTTCCCTCAGGAGGAGCAGTGTGATCTTCAGAAGACCCTCTCTGACTCTGCTATGACCCTCATCATCAGAACGGTCCTCTTTCAGAGCATTCTGGGTAGTCTGGACTCAGTAGTCTCTTAAAGCTTTTAACTCAGAGATGATTTTGTGCTCAAGCTCCTGAAATCATAGTAAATATTCAAACAATAAACCTGCATTCAGTCACAGAGAAGGTGAACCAAAGGATCAATACACAAGAGTTAAAGCATGAATATTAATAAACATCACTGAATTATATCAGACCTGCTAATAACTTCACTGTATGCTCAAACATCAGCGCCTACAGATACTGAGGTTAAAAGAGAGAGTTTGACTGGATTGGCTGTTTGTTAGATTGATGCTCATCTTTGTGCAGCAGTCAGGTTACATATGGATTCGCTTCTCTACTTTAGTGGACATTGATCTGCTTTTATAGTGGACTACAACTTATGCACGTGTGTGGAGGAAAGTAAATATGACTACTACAGAGAGGGTTTCACAGATTTATCCATTTCTTAACAGTTTTAATTGTGTTGACATCACACACACACACACACACACAAAACCAACCTTAAAATGGAGTCTAAGTTCTTCTTTGCTGTATGTGATTGCGTCCATTATGTTTTTGACTGTAGTTACAGAAATATTTAATATTTTAGTAATAATGTATTTAAAACACATTGGTAAATTAATGAATTTCATATATATTTCTGATAAAGTAAACTAAACAACACCTCAGATCAGCAGATGTGTCTCCGAGCTGAAATTATAAGGTTGATCCATTGACTGGTCACTCTTGATGGACACACAGCTGGGTTCAGGAGATTCATTCTGGACACAGACTGAAATATAACAGAAATACAAACTGTTTCTGTAAATCTCACTCTGCTCTGACAGAAACACATTCACATCTCCCTTTAATGTTCATCTTTCACTCGAAAGCAGTCTGCTGTGACTCAGAGATAAACGCTTAAAGTATACACTCTAAAAAAAATGCTGGTTGTTTTTAAACCCAAATGCTGGGTTGAGGCCGCTTGGATAGACTTTGGGATGTTTTAACCCAAGTTTGGGTTGAAAATTTGTCTCCTTTTAACAGACGGGCCAAAGAGTATAGAAGCCCAAGAGGTGAAACTCTGTTGTGTTATGGGTAACAGTTCGTAGATGCCGCATGGAGGCGCTGGATGCCATTATGGACTGAAAGCCATATGAAAGCTGCTGAAACGCTTAGCACCAGTTTGCATGCCACACAGCCAAACCGGAAGAAGATGAGCAAGTGCTCAAAACGTAGCAGTGTTCTGCAATAAATTGCAAAAATTACCAGTCCACCAGAAGTTTAATTGCATTTCATCGATTTCCAAAGGATGCACAAAGGTATAACTCATTTAAGTGGAAATATTTTAATGATGTCGATTTAACTTGAATGTTGAACGGAATGACAGCATTGTTAGCGCTTGGTAAATCTGCATGAATGTTAGGTTAGTGCATCTCTGTCAAGTTTGCCTTATAAACCTAATGATTGACTTTCATCAAATGATCAGTTCTTCCAATCAGTTATTGTTCGCTTTTAGATACTAAACTTGAACTGGCTAGTAGCTGGCTAGTAGTACACTAGTTTCCAAAAGATGGTCAGAGTTCTTTTTGTTCATGTGTGCATTTTCTAGATTGCACATCTTTTTTTTTGTACCTTTCTGTCTGTAATATGACATTCTACAGATTGTTTTGTTCTTGCCATTGAAACGCTTCACTGTGTGCACTGAAGATGTTGAAAAAACAAGTTGTTAATTTTTGTGAAATTCAATGTAAAAGATGAACTGTCTTTAGAAATGCTCATTTATAATTTCATTTATTGATTTATTTGTTTATTTTCCAAATCATATATATGGTGATGTTCACTAATGTCAAAATCATATTTGAATAAATCTTATTACTGTGTGTCTACCTATATATTTTTTCATGAATTTCTGTTATTCATATAACAAGGAAAATGCATAATAGAACATAAATATTGATAGATTAAAGGTTTGCAGTAATTTTATAATTGTATCTTGCTGAACCGTAAGTGGTAGGCTAATGAAGCCATCTCGTGGGGACATACCCTAAGAAAAAAAAGTTTTATAGGAATCTTATAGTATTTTGGGACAAAATATAGTAATCTTATAGGAATACTAGGCCTATAGTTATTCGGGACATACTACAGATGATAAGACTATTATAGAATACTATAGAGCTTAAAGATATTATAGAGGTATTACAGAACATCACAGAAGTATGTTATGTTCTGTAATACACTCTATAATATCCTACAGCCGCTATAGTATTTGTATAGTAGTCTTATAGTAATATTCTATAGTAATATTTTGTCCCAAAATACTATTTTCCTAAGGGTAATTAGGCATGCATAACCGAACACATAGACGTATATTTTCTGTCATTTAACGTCCGGTCATCCCATTAATGTATTTTAAATGGTTTTCATAATTAGATATGACGCCAGAAAAATTAAGTTATGTTAGTTTATATATATATATATATATATATATATATATATATATATATATATAAAAACAAAAACGGATGCTTTTTCTAGCTCAGAAATGGAGGTCTTAATGGCCTCATTTAACGCTATATGAATGGAAGAGGTAATTTTATTATAACGACCGTGGAATGTATTTTGTCATATTTACATAAGATTTTACATTA
The DNA here is from genome assembly GCA_024542945.1 of allo-octoploid hybrid of Carassius auratus x Cyprinus carpio. Lineage (NCBI taxonomy): Eukaryota > Metazoa > Chordata > Actinopteri > Cypriniformes > allo-octoploid hybrid of Carassius auratus x Cyprinus carpio. The sequence goes on along the minus strand of CM045073.1, from coordinate 7,380,194 downwards.
TCTGTACTTTTGAGGCGCTAATAGACGGTTATGGTCACGGTTATAGGTCACGGTTACACTCTGTTAATCTGTTTTATTTTTTCAATGGTTAAACTGAATGTATGTTTGTCTCCAAAGGAAACGCATTGTGTAGTAAAGACTAGCATAATTATTTTGAGGCTGTTGAAGTGGTAACTGTTAAAAGTATGTTTTACATGTAATATTTCAGACTTGTCGAGTTAGTGTTTTCATTGTGTCAGCCGTCGCCGAGAGTTAAGACACAGAAGCTGTTTGTGTGAGGAGTCTCAGACTGTGAGGAGGGAGGAGGTGTTCTTCTGAAGAGAGGGACAGACGGGTTTCAGGAGAGTAAACTTCAGAATAACATCAAGTTATCTTTATTTTTACTAAGACTAAAATTATGTTTGTTTTTGTAGATGTGGAAATCCAGAGACAAGATAACTTAATTCTTTTTGAGACTGATGTGAGTTATTATTATTATAATTTTTTGAAAATTAATGTTTCTGTTGTCCTGCTGTTTACTTCACATTTTGATGCAACAACAGTGTGATCACATGTTCAAATTTTATATAAACCAATGATGTCCCTCTTTGCAGAAACTAACTGGGTTAAGGACACACAAGTCTGCTTGTGTGAGGAGGTGGTTTTCTCAGCTTCAGAAGAGAGGGAAGATAGTTTAAGGCAAGTAAACTTCATAATTTCATGTTATCATTTTTTTTTTTTTTTACTAAGAGTAAAATAATGTGTTTTTAGATGTTAAAAGCCAGAGACATGGGAGAGCATCATTCTTTGAGATTTTATGTAGTTATTTTTTGAAAATAAAATGTTTTGTTTCTCTGGTTTATTTACATTTTGATGCAACAACAGTTTTGATTAATGCTCATTTCATTAAAACTGTGTTGTTCATTGCAGAACTCAAACTGACTGTAAATGACCGCAAACATATGTATGTGTGTGTCACTTTGCTAGGTGTGGACGCCACGCCTCCACGAACGTAGCTGTAACGCAGGTAGAAGAAAGAGGTGCGACGAGGAGCAATTGTGGTTCCTCACATGGCTTACAAAAGTTTGAAATATATATTGTAAAAGGTGGATGCACTTTACGCTTTGTTCATCTAGTACCCTTGGCAAGCGGGGGGTATGTGTCTTTATAGTGTTTTGATATTGTATTTTAAAGTATTATAATTTCAGATGGCCGTGGTTATTTGTCACCTTTGGTTAATTTCATGTATGTAATAATTTATTTGCTTTGGTCTCTTAAATGTGTATTTGTTTAAGTAACTGTCATTTGTACATAAGTTTTATTTATGAGTATATTGTTTTTTTTGTAGGTTTCACGGTGTTACAACACAACGCTTCCGGTCAGGTTAATGGCTCCAAAGCGAGCGAAAAAGAAGATTAAGCACCGCCGAAACTCTCTGTCTGCTTTGTCGACGCCAAGGGGCTGCTACAGGTGAAACCTCGACGCTTATAGGGACTCTGCATTACTTCGCTGCTGCCCTGTTCGAGAGTTCATCACAACGCCGCACGAGGATCAATCAGCACGGCGCCATGGACGCTTCAGTCACAGCGGATCGTGACGCCATTATAACTGCTTAAAGGGAAAGATCGCAAGGTGGTAAAAGGCACCGTAACACTACAGATGAGATCAGACTGTGAGTTAAATCGTATTCCAGCGGAGCTGCATCCATTCATTGGAACTCTTAAGTTGACATGTTCAAATGAAAAGGAGAATATTTTGACTATTAAATTGAAGGATAAAAAACTACAAGAGACATTTAAACTGAATAAGTCAAATCACAAGAAAATATTCAAGTTTACCTTGATTATTTAAAGACTATAAAAACTTGTCTGGCTTAAATTTGAACGTTGATTGTTGAAGATTTATCTTGGACTTTAAAAAGTCATACACAAAGAGTACAGTTAACTTTATTACGTTTGTAAACACTGAAATTTGATCTATTACAAGGGAAATATTTAAATGTTAAAAGTGTTTACAGTTGTGCATTTGTGTTGATTCTCCTTGCAATATTTTCAGTGCTTACATTTTAGAGGTCTGATGAAATGGTATCACTTATAGCTTAAGTTGCCCAGTTTAAAGAAGTAAACAACATTAAAGAGGCCAATGGAAAACCCACCTGAAAAGGAAGTTGAACCAGTTGAGGAGATACCACTTCCAGCTGAAGAAATAAGTAACCCACCAGTGAACAGCTCAGAGCAAGCTCACGGGAAAGAAGCTTAACAGAGAAAGGTCGAGAGATGCATGAGTCACAAAAAAACAGGAAAGTCCTTCCATAAGACATATGAGTCCTGGAAGCAGGCTGCAAGAGAGGCTAGATCAAATTTGAAAAATTTCACACGTGAAGACCTGGATCAAATACAAGCAGGACATTCAAGGCAGACATGATTCAGTCTATCAGCTATGAACAATTCTGAACCACACTACTACTCCAGACATTGTTAAACATATGGATGCCTCGCCCACTAACTGCAGAAATCACTGATCTTGTCAGTAAACGACTGGAAACATTTAATGAAAGTTACTATGAAGAACTTGTGAAGGAAAGAGTGGCAAGTGCTGAATAAGGATGAATATGGATCCGCCTTTGGATGTACAGTAACAAACACAGTCGCTTCAGGAGTCATCACTGGATCCGAGACCAATCCAAGACTTCTAAAGTTCAAGTGGCGGATGCACATGGCAGAATTTGCAGAAACTGGAACAAGCTAAAAGCTTTACAAGAAATTACAATCAACAAGCTGCTTGATAAGATGGAGATGACTGGAAGCTTTGTGATCGAAAGAATGTTAGCGGAGATAAAGCAGAAGGAGGCTGAAATGCAGTAAGGCTAGTTGAGGAAAAGAAACGGCTACAACAGCTACAAGTTGACAAAGAAGTTAAAGTAGCAGCAGCTCGTGTCAAAGTGTATAACCATTTGGAAGGCAACCTTCATCGCTGTGAAGATGACAAGGCCCAGCTTACATGGCTGCCAAAGGACAGAGCTTATCCTCAACTGAACCTGGAAGCACAGTCGTCCTACCTCAGCAAGCATCATGTGAAGGATATGGAGTTACATCACCTCAGGAAACTGCAAATCTAGCTCAAGCAATAGCAAACTCACTAGCACACATCGGCTCCGTTCCAGAACCCACTGTCTTTGTAGGTGACCCTTTAAAATTCATAGATTGGAAGATGTCATTCATGGCCCCTCATTGATCGAAAACCCTTCCTTCTGGTGAAAAATGTTCTATCTGAAGAATTCCTTGCTGGGGAAGCTCGAAAGCAGTGGAGGGATATTTCTACAGAAATTTGAGGATGCGTATCAAGGTGCCTGGAAAGTGTTACAGGAAAGGAATGGGAACCTCGCTCGTCATCCAAAGGCTTCGAACAAGCTGATGAGATGGCCCAAAATTGGAGCAAATTACCCACTGGCATTACAGAGATTCGCAAGATTTCCTACAAGGTTGTGTCGAGGCAATTCCCTCAGAAAAGGATTAGCCATCCTAAATGATTCTGAAGAAAACCACAAGCTGTTAAAGAAACCGAATGGATTGTGAGAAAGTGGAACCGAACGTGGTGGAAGAGCTTTGGGACATCAGGTGACTATCCAAGTTTCAAATGCTTCACAGAATTTCTGCAAAAGGAAGCAAAATACTTGTAACCCATAACCCTCACTATTTGTGAATCAAAGGAACACAGATGAAAGGTTCCCAAGCGCAAGGCTCTCAGTACAAAGGTTCAGGTGAAGGACTTGAGCTCAAAAGGACCAGAGCTAACTCTAAGCCAAAGACATTGTGCCTTTTCTGCAAAGATGAAAAAACATCACATTGCCCAATGCTCTACATTTGCTGGAAAGACTATTGAAGAAAAGAAAGCCTTCATTCACTAAACCCACCTCTGTTTCGGATGTCCAGAAAGGGACAATGAGTAAAGACTGTAGAAGAAGACATACATGTGGTAATGCAGTGGTCAAAAGTCATCCCACCTGCTTACATGAAGAAAGGGATAAAGCTCCTTCAAAGGACCCTAAAGGGCATCTACGAATGTCCAAGCAAGTGAGGAAGTTCATAAAGTCATGACCCACGACCCTCAATGTTCTCCCTGCTACTTCCAGCATTGTGCCAGTTTCATCTCTACAGTGGACCAACCCCAAGCGGAATTAACTTATGCTCTACTTGACACCCAGAGCCATCAAGTTTCATCTTGGAAGATCTTCTTGAAAGTTTGAATGTTGTCTCACAACCTGTGCAATTGAGGCTCAGCACCATGACAGCTGCTGACACCATCACTGCCAGTAAGAGAGTCTGTGGACTTAAAGTAAGAGGACTACAATCGAAGTTCTATACCACTACAGCAAGCATACACAAGAGACTTTTCCAGTGGACAAGTCGTAATTCCCTCAAGCACACAGCGCTTCAGTGAGTCACCTCAGACACTTAGCAAGTCAGCTGTCACCACTTTTGAACTGTGAAGTCGGACTTTAATTGGATTTGACTGCCCATCTGCTCTAGCTTGGAAGCCATTATAGGTGGTGAAAATGAGCCTTTAGCAAAAACTGTGCTTGGTCGAGTAATTATAGGCCTGTCTAATCCACCGTTGCAGTAAAGGAAATACCTGTCCCATCGCCAATGATATCCTGAAATTTTGAGTCAGATTTCAATGAAAAGCTTATGAGGATAAATGTAAGTGTCACAAGAGGATGTTCGTTTCATACAGCACCCTCAGTGCCAATATTCATCAGAAGGGATAATGGACATTACGAAGCTTCCTCTCCATTTAAGTAGCAGCCACCCCTCACTACCCAACAACAAAGGGCTAGCAACTGCTCGAATTACAACACCCAAAGAAACGGCTCAAGTCCAATAAACAGTATTATGATCACTACAAGGCTTTCATGGAAGAGATGATTATCAAAGGTGATGCAGAACAAGCTCCAGCTGTACTAAGTGGAGAGACAGTGTGGTACATCCCACACATGAGTGTACCCACCCTCAGAAACCAAAAAGCTGAGGGTGGTATCTGATTGTTCAGCAAAATTGTGGGTTATCATTAAATGACACACTTCTGACTGGGCCTGATCTAACCAATTCCTTGGTGGGAGTGCTGTGCCGCTTTCAGAAAGGAGCGAGTTGCAGTTACCTGAATAGAGAAGATGTTTCCACCGTTCTGGCCCACCTGATGAACGCAATTACCTGAGATCTTATGGTGGGAGGGTGGAGACTTGGAGAAAGAGCCTCAAGAATATCGCATGGCAGTCCACCTCTTTGGTGCCAAGCCTTCACCTGGGTGTGCTAATTTCAGCCTAAAGTACCTGGACAGCAGCACAAGGTTAACTATCCTTCAGCCTCAGCATTCATTGAGAAGAACTTTATAGGATGATGGGTTAACCAGTGTTCCCCAACCAGTGAAGCCAAAGAACTAATAATGCAAGTCAAAGAGGTGTAAACATGGAGGTTTACGGCTCACAAATTTAACTCAAATAAGGAAGACGATCTGAGTTGTTAAAACCCGTTAGAAAAGGTAAACACATCAAAGCCTCTTGACTTTAATCTTGAAGCAACACCAGCTGGACATGTACTCGGCATTCAATGGTCAACAAAGGATGACACATTCAGTTTCAGCATCGACCTTAAGGATCAACCATTGACTCGCCGTGGTATTCTGTCTGTTATAGCCCTCTATATGACCCTCTTGGGTTTGTTGCCCCATTTATTCTACAGGGAAAGTGTATCCTACAAGAACTGTGTAGAGGTACTGAATGGGACAACAACTCCTGATGACTTTGGCCCCTCAAGGGTGGATTGGAAAACGATCTTCTGAAACTCAAGGAAGTATTGATACCAAGATGTTATCACCCACATACCTTCAGGAAATAGTCAGAACAGAGTTACACCACTCTCTGATGCTAGTAATGTGGATATGGTGCCTGTTCCTACCTCCGCTTCAAAAATGACAAGGAGTGAAGTCCACTGCAGTCTGGTGATGGCTAAAGCCGGGTCTCACCTACAAACGCCATAAGCATTCCCAGGTTAGAACTCTCAGCCGCTGTCATATCTGCCAGAATGAGTGTCATGCTGAAAATGAGCTGGAAATGAAGATTGACCAAGAGTTCTTCTTGGACAGACTCACAGGTCGTTTTTAGCATACATTAACAACGCGTAGGTTTCATGTTTTGTCAAATCGAGTGCAGCTGATAATGGATGTCCAGATCCAGTCAGTGGTGTTAGTAAATACAACAGATAACCCTGCTGATTATGCATCTAGAGGGCTAACGGCCTGCCATCTCTACATCAATGTGGTTATCAGGGACCCAAATTCTGTGGGAACAGGAAGTAAATGCAACACCATACACATCTGTGAACCTGCTTTGCCGTGATCCTGAAGTTAAATTAGTCAAACCTTGTGACCCTCAGTCAGAGACGGAGCAGACATCCTCAGTCGCTTAAGTCGACTCTCTTGGTCTATGCTTCTAAGGGTGGTTGCAAGAATAAACAGATTGGGCCACAAACAGATGTACAACGGTGATCATGTGACAGTTAAGAAGGGAGAGAAGCTGCAAACACTGCTTGTACCAGCAAGCATTCTCAAAGGAAATGCAAATAATAAAAGAGAGAGTCTTCCACCCAAGCCACTGTACCTCTGGATCCATTTTGGACAATGGCATCCTCCCGGGTGGGAGGCTAAACACTCATCTCTCAGTCAAGATCAAACATCCTGAATCCTTCCAAAAAGGTAACCACATCACTAAACTATTCCTCACATTAACCACCAAGTTCCACCAGGGAAGAAGCCCTCAAATGGAGTTAAGAATGAATGGATTCTGGATCATTGGGCGTAAGTCCAAGATAAGTTCATACACAATTTGTGCAATGTCGAAAACTCAGATGACCAGCTGAAGAACAGAATGGCAGAACTTCCAGAGAACGCGTGTTGAGGTTTCGCCCATTCACGCTGTGGATGGACTGTTTCGAGCCATTTATTGTGAAGGAGCTCTAGGAGCTTAAGAGATATGCTCTATTATTCACTTGTCTTTTTGCGTCCTATTGAAATGATTGAGACCCATCACAGACCTCCTTTATCAAGCCCAAGGCGCTTTATCAGCCCTCAGAGGAGCAGTTCGTAAACCCAGTGTGACCACTGCACTTAATCTTTGTTGGAGCTAAAAGAATTTAGCAAAATCATTGAAAGAGATTGAACTCAACGCTAGAGATCTTTCTACAGAAAGGCAATGCAAGTTTATCTTTAATGCCCTTCCGAAGCCATGCTGGTAGTCTCGGAGCGCCCAGATAGCAATTCCTGTGTGAAATGTACTCAAGCCACACTTGCTTTATGCCCAGGCAGGCTTGATGATGCATCACTCCAGAACGCTGTTCTTGAAGCAATGGCCATTAAAGGGGCCTCTTAACGGTAGATGGGATTAATGATCCAAATTCACTGAACCATTGACCCCAAAACCATCTGGTAAATGATGAAATCTATGTTGCTCTTCCACCTCCAGGAAAGTTTGTAAAACAAGATGTATGCCAATAAAAAAATGGCAGGAGTTCAATACCTAATCAACAATTTTGAGTGTTGGAAGAAGGAATACCTTCAACATTGCAGCACGCAGAAATGGATATTCCTCGGCCGTAACCTTCAAGTGAATTATTTGTAATCATCAAAGATTTTATCTTCCCAGAGGTCAGTGGAATTAGGCCGAGTGGTGGAAACCAGTGAAGGAAGTGATGATTTGTAATGACAGTTCAGTTAGGGGGAGCGAAAACAAAATCTAAACATCAGTCATTAAAGGCCCCAAAAAGTTGGTGTCATTGAAAATGGAATCAGTGACTGCTTTGTATCATTTATCAGCAGACTTCCATGCATAAAATGTGGGAAAATAGAAATTTAAAATTTCCCCTGATTCATTCACAGTTTGTTCTGTTCTTTCATCATCTCATAATTGGTGGGAGTGTAAATGACCGCAAAAAATATGTATGTGTGTCACTTAAATGTGTTGTGTGTGTAGCGACTCACGCCTCTACGTAACGTAAGCTGTAACGCAGGTAGAAGAAAGAGGTGCTGACGAGGAGCACATTGTGGTTCCTCACATGAGCGCTACAAAGTTTGAAATATATATTGTAAAAGGTGGATGCACCTTAAGTTTTGGTTCATCTAGCACCTTTGGCAAGCTGAGTGAGGTATGTGTCTTTAATTGTGTGTTTTGCATGTTGTATTTTAAAGTAATATATACTCGCATTATGTGCAACCGGTTATTTGTCACCTTTGGTTAATTTCATGTATGTAATAATTTATTTGCCTTTGGTCTCTGTAAATGTGTATTTGTTTAAGTAATCTGTCATTCGTACATAAGTTTTTTTTATTTATGAGTATATTGTTTCTTTTGTAGTTTCATCGGTGCTACAACACAACGCTTCTCAAGTCAACGGTTAATGGCGCTCAAAGCAGCTTAAATAAAAGAAGATTAAGCAACCGGTCAAACTCTCTGTCTCGCTTTGTCGACGCCAAGGGCTAGCAGCATCGACTTTTTGTGTTGTCTGATTTGGAGAGTCATCATTCTTGGTCTTCCCTCTTAAAGGTAAAGCTCACACAAAAAAAAAATAATTACTTGCCCCATGTCATTCCCAAACCTGTAAGACTTGAATATATTGAACTGAATATATTTTTCTATATATTTAATTTTGTTAATCCTTTATAGTCTAGATAATCAGGATTTTCAAGCCCTCATAAATACAGAGTTATTGTAAAAGTAATTCATTCTGATATTTATATATATGAATAAATCTTAAATTATATGTATAGCAAAACATGTATGTTCAAAATAAAATACTGGTCTCCCAGACTAGCAATGGAGGACACAAATTAAAAGAATATTAAATAAATTCATTTGTTTTCCAAAAATGAGCAGATCTGGAATGGGGATAGTAAATTATGACATTTTAATATTTGGTGAACTAATCATTTGAAGACCAGCCCTCCACATTCATGGAACATTTGTGAGGTATGTGAATGTCATGTCTGTGTTAATGTTTCAGTAAAGAAGCTTTCTGAAAGCAATCTATTTATTAAATCAATATCGTATGCCCTCACACTAGTGCTGCATTATAGCCTTCACGAGCACTGTGGTGGACTGAGACATTAAACAACCACACAAAAGTGTTGAAACTTTAAAACCGATTATTTACCTATCCTTACGGATGTGAATAGACCTCTATCTGAAATGGATAGAGTATAATTAAATGTTTCTTTTACAAATGTTTTCTCTTTTAGGCCACTGATGAAGAACAGGTGGTGACTGAGATGAATACTGGTCAAGCAAGGAACGTCCGTCTCCCTAAACTGGGGCTTCTTCATGACTACATAGTTATGCTAAAGAGATCATGAAAAATGACAGGGATACATGATCTGTATTCATGGACTATGAAACAAACTGTAAGTGTATAATTTGTAAAACAATGTTAAATGCTTGTTCTGTGATGTTTAGTAGAAGAGTTTACACTGTCATTCATACACATGCTCACATTATTTCATACATCGCTTGTTAGCATGTTATAATATCAATGTTAATGTTGTGGTTTATTTGTGTACTGTCATGCCAGAATAGATGGTAAAGAACATAACTAATTGTACATTTATTGTATAATAGTGTTTTCATATACTTTTATACAATATATACAACAAAGTCCAATTTGATCGTAAGTTATATTGAACAAATGTTTAATGCTTTATGAACTATGAACTGTAGCTGTTAAGGCTATCCTTTTCTGCATTTCTTCTTACATGTTACTTTTTGACTTTTCTCTTGTTTTAATAAATATTTTCCTTTTGACAATTATTATTTTGTGTAAAAGTGATATTTAAAATGAACAATATTTGTAGGTTTAAAGCCTAGCTCAATTTGGGTTCATTTTAACGTAGCATGCATTGTTTTCCCAAATCCTTACCCAGTCGGCACATGACCACCTTCAACGTTGAATATGGTTGAAATAAGGCCAGTTGTGGTTTCAACATTGAAACAACGTTGATTCAACGCTTAAAGATGAACGGTTGAAAAACTTCCAACACATGACCAACTTTCAACATTGAAATATGGTTAAAATAAGGTCAGTTGTTTTAATGAAATAACATTAAAATGTTTAATGCTAAATGGTAGAAAAAAGTTAACAAGCTTTTAAATTATTTAAATTTATTTATTTATTTTAATGGCATTTTAAAATATTTTAGTCATGATATCTATTCTAAAATCTAAAGGTATATGTTAAATATTATCATCATTTACAACAATAAAACTAAATACATTTGGCTGCTTTTATCACACTGGAAACAACTCCCATTGGTAGTTTTATTTTATTACTTCTATCATGATTGGTTAATCTGGCTGTCATTCAGGAAACTGGACAATGAATCGGTTCGCCTTTGTACATTTAAAAATATGACCGTTATTGTCGTCTTTCTGTGAGTGAGAGCGGTTAACTGTGAGCTGCTGCTTCGTATTAACTGACTGCTCGGTCGGTCCCGAATTATTTTCATATTTGCCTGTACATTTTTTTATTTATTTTTAGCTGAATTTGAGTCGTGAATGTCAATGGAGAACAAAACTGTGAACACAAGAAGGGTCAGGTGTTCTGCGAGGTCCTGTAAACATACTGGCAAAAGAGGTAAGAAAATCGCTAACGTTATCTTTATTATCTTTTGAAAATAGTAAAGTATTACCAGAGTTTACAAATTGGTAGCTTAAAGGACATGTAACCTGCAGATAAATAAATACCCGTGTGTCTATTTTTGCATTGTTTATCACAGATGATCAAGTTAGATGCTCACCTAATTGTTGCTGGTAAGTTATGTGTTAATGTCTGTATTTTAGAGATTTTCCCATATTTTCCTGATCTGAATCCCATGCATTAGGTGTGTTATATATGTTTGTATTCTTATAATAGTTTCAAAGTGTTTTCTGAAACATATAAGTGCAAATGTCGGATTTAAATAATATAATTTTAATGAATTAATGAAAATTGTTTAAAGCCATGGTTCTCAAGTGTCAGGCCCCTCTAAGTTGTTATGCAGGTGAATCCACTAAATTAAACTAATTTATGTTAATACATTTTAACTTAATCTTTGAGTAAGTTTTTTCCATCATGTTACAGTTAAAGTACAGTCAGTTTTGTAACTTTTGTTTCATAATTACATTTAAAATTACATTTTAATTTAAACTTTTTTTTTCATTTACCTGTGTATGTAAGCACAGTTGTAGTGTTAATGTTCAAACTGTATTTACCATGGTAAAGTGTCTGACAACAATTAATATTCTTATTAGAATAAAACTGCCTCATTTTTTAACTGTAGAGCTGTAGCTGAATAGGTTTGGCCTACTACGCTGCTGAAATGTACAGAGCCCTAAAAGGTCATTCTGGTGGAAAAAAGTGAGTGAAAAAATTTTGGGTGGGAGGAAAAAAATATTTTTAGATTTTTTGCGTTCCCTCAGAAACTGCGTTCCTCGAGAAACTTTTGTCTCTTGCAAAACCAGCTGAGTTCAGACAAACACTTCCTGTTTACTTTACAGCTTGTAGTTCATACAGTCCACAATGGAGCGGTTCATAAAGTTTTGTTTTGAATAGTCAGTGCATGCTTATTAAGGCACGGTTTTGGGACATAGTAAACGCTTAATGTAAAACACTGTGTGACGAGGCTGGGAAGTGGCCTCTGGTGGTGAGAGGGAGGAACACGGGTCCGGACTCATTGCAGAGCGCTCAAAGTAATAGCAGTGTTTCGTCATAAAACATAACCTGTGTTGGGTATAGTTACTTTGGAAAGTAGTTAGTTAGGTTACAAGCGTTACCATCAATTAAAAGTAATCAGTTATGATACAGCGTACTATTCATAAAAGTAACGCTTAGAGTACTCATGCGTTACAAAATTAAAAGCCGTTGCAGCGCTCACAATGACAGACACAGCCCCGCCCTTTAAATGCACCTGAAGTCGTGACTCCACAATGAATACCGCCAGTCATCCCGACTAAATTAACACTGCTGGATAACAATAACAGGAAAGACAGTCAGCAATAGGCTATTCCACATGCGTTTATTTATTTATTATCACAGAACATATTATTAATCAAAATTCGCACCTAACGTATACCCAGCCGGGTAGCCTAGGCTACTGTATATTATGAGCACCACAAGATAACTCCTGATTTTTCTTTAACTTAATAATGACAGTTATCAAAGTACAAGTATGCTTACTTGTAAACACAACTTAAACAGGCTTGCAGATTTAAATCCATTTAGAAATGATGAACAACCAGCCAGCCAATGATCTAACAGAAATTAACAGCTGCCTGTCAAACAAAAATGATAACAAACAGAATTAAATCCTTCACTGCCACACAGGCAAAGGACAAATCGCTTAATAGCCGAACTAATTATTATTAAAGTGTCACTCAAGTCACAAGCCTAAATTCTCTTTAACACAGTCCTCTTACATTTACTCTTCAAAGTAGTGATTAAAACGTAGCTTAAATCTGAGGTAGAATTTTGGCTCGACAGAAGCTTTTCACCAAAGCAGAGTGTGCATTTTACCGTTATGTTCTCTTCTTTATCCTTGACAAATTGAAAAAATGGGTACTTCCATAAACCAAACCTGTCCTCTCTGCTATCTTGCGGAGTTAAAAAACACACAGGGTCAGGCAGGGCACAGACGCATCACAGCCATTGACTTTCACGATCACAGAGCTTGCTCCTGATACTGTACATCCGCAGGTGGCACAGTAGACCTAGGACTACTGTCTGACAAAAAAGAGGCTGCAGTCGGGATTTTCCTTTCCTTAAAATAACGGATTACTTTAAAAAAAAAATCCGAAGTTACTGATTACTTACGCTGACGAAACTAACGCGTTAAGTTACAAATTTCAGGAAAAAGTAATTAGAGTACTCTAACGCGTTACTTTGTAACGCTTGCTTACCCACAACACTGAACATAACATATACAATTAATAAGGCTAGAAAAAACTGTGCCTCTATAACAGTTAAAATGCATATATAAATCAATTTAAGGGCAAATATTGTCCCTTAATGGAAAAGGTGTGACTGCAGTCTAAGTGGGGGCTAATAGTGTTAGGCTAAATGCCCTAAGGGTACACCATTGTAAAGGTTTAAAAACCACTGGCTAATTGAATACAGTGTTAATTGCCTGTAGCCTATTTTTATACAATATTTATTTTTTCTTATATTATGCCTCGTTAAACACGTTTCTAGGGAAGAAAATGCTTATCATGCAATCCTGCTTGCATGCACACAGAATATACTTATTTAATAATTTCTTCAGCATATTTGGACTTTTTAAATCACGTCTTCACTAAGCAGTGTTTTATTTATGGAGGAAAACTGCTGTTCCTCTGGGCTTATCTGCTTTCATGTAGCCTATAATTTATTAATAAAATGTATACCAAATTCTGCCTTTTATACCACTGTCTTATAATGGACTAATTAGTCCATTAATAAAGCGTTTCTTTCTATGGATAGCCTAGGCTTAAAGTGTAGTTTACCTGGTTACGTTCAAATTCTTGGCTATTTGTCTGTATGCTTTATTAATAAGGTGTGTACTGAATTTAGTCATCCAGTGTGTAACAAACTTTCATAGTCACGGGAAGAAGGAGGCACGAACCGCGAACATTCAAACAAACTTTAATAATACAATATACCTAAAAAGAGCTGACAGCCCTTTCTCGTGGGACGACTGTCGCACAAACAGAACCAAAACCCAAAATAAAGTCCGAAGCCTGGTCCTCTCTGTCCAACACTGTCATCAGTCCTCCTCCGAAGCTCCCGTGGGACTCGATAATGTTACCAGTGAATGGTGCAGGTGCTCCACCGGTCTGCTCCGTTCCCTCAGCTCGTCACACAGTGTTTTACATTAAGCATTTTACCATGTACCAAAACTGTGCCTTAATGAGCATGCACTGACTATTTATCTCTAGTTCAAAACAAAACTCTATGAACCGCTCCATTGTGGACTTATGGAGCTGTATGAACTACAGAGATGTATAAAGTACTAGAGACCCAGACTTGAGTAAAAGTACAAGTGCTCTATCAAAAAAGTGACTTGAGTAGAAGTTGAAGTGCTCTTTAAGCACCACACTTAAGTGAAGTACTAAAGTATTCAACATTTTTTGTACTTAAGTATTGCAAGTAGTCTATTTTAAAATTTACTAAAGTACTGAAAGTAAAAGTAGAAGTATTGTGTTATGTAGCTATTAAAGAAAGTAGTCAAAAGTTTGAACATATTGTTTTTACTATTTCAAATTATTAATCTAAAGGACAATCACAATTCCTTTGACTGTAACTTCTTCTAAACAAAAACGGTTACTAGGGTTAGTTGGCCCTCATTAATAACTTACCCTCATGTTGTTTCAAACCGTAAGACATCAGAGGGTCATTTAGAATTTTCTGAAACATCAAAAATACATTTTGGTCCAAAAATAGCAAAAGTCGACTTTATTCAGCATTGTCTTCTCTTCCGTGTCTGTTGTAAGACAGTTAAAACAAACAGTTTGTGATATCCAGTTCGGAACGAATCATTACGATGTAACCGGATCTTTTGAAACAGTTCACCAAATTGAATTGAATCGTTTTAAACAGTTCAGCGCTCCAATAGCATTAATCCACAGATGAATTAAGCTGTTAACTTGTTTAATGTGTCTGACACTCCCTCTGAGTTAAAACAAACCAATATCCGGAGTAATTCATTGACTCAAACAGTACACTGACTGAACTGCTGTGAAGAGAGAACTGAAGATGAACACCGAGCGGCCAGATAATGACTCGTTCACGAGTCAAGAACCGTTCTGTCTGGCGGCTCTGATTCGTGAACCGAGAGCTGATGATACTGCACATGTGTGATTTAGCGTGAAGCAAACTGACACAAGGCGCTGAACCGAACTGATTCTTTTGGTGATTGATTCTGAACTGATTCTGTGTTAATGTTATGAGCCAGGTGCAGTCAACGCCAATGCGCCATTCGCTCGAGCAAAAGAATCTGTGAACTGTTTTCTTCAACTGGTTTATTGAATCGAACTGTTAGAAAGAACTACTGGTGATCCAAGAACCAATGCAACGGTTCTTGACTCGTGAACGAGTCATTATCTGCTCAGCTCAGTGTTCATTTCTCTCTTCAAAGCAGTTCAGTCAGCACTGCAGTCTTCTTAATCGCTTGTTTGCTCAATGATGTGCCAGCTTCATCAAACCTGCCATCTACAGTTCTGGCAGTGGTTTGTAATGGAATGATTGTAACATTTTATAATTGTAACGAGTAACTGATGCATCACATAAAACAATATCGAGTAAAAGTATTAAAGGGGTGAAATGCTTGTTTTCACTCAATATCCTGTTAATTTGAGTACCTATAGTGTAGTACTGTATCCTTCATAACTCCAAAAGTCTTTAGTTTTATTATATTCATAAGAGAAAGATAGTCTGTACCGATTTTTCCGAAAAACACCGACCGCTGGAGGCGGACGTGGGCGGAGCTAAAGAATCACGAGCCAGTAGGCTTTTTGCGTTGAGAGCGTTTGGAAGCTGTGACAGCTGTGAAGGCTGAAACTGAAGCGAGCTGCAGCAGCAACGACTCAGCCGAGCGGGCTCGAACCCGGTCTCCCGCAGGGGAGGCAGAGATATTTTAAGCAGTTTTACTCACCGCCTGGTTCCAACACACCATCGGACCCTTTTTCGGGACTGCATTATCCTTAAGGAATAAATTATAGCAAATCCGCTCAAACTGGGCCTTGTTTGTAAAACAAGCATCTTCAAATGCAGGGAACAAACAAAACACTTGCACAACTCCGTTGATGCTCTGTAAAATAAACTCCATACACTGGTCCCTTAATGCTGTTTTTTTTTTTTGGTAATCTGTACAGGGTTGTCTTGCCCTGGCAACAAAAACACCTCTTTGTGACATTTCTGACGCTCTCGCTCTGGTCAGTGAATCCTGTGCTCTCTCAGTGCTCTGCTATACATCGGGAGCGCTCTTCCGCAGAAGTGCCCTTATAAGGAAATTCCTACATCTAACGTCACACAGAGCCATACTAAAAAACATTTCCGAAACTTGTGACAAACCGGAAGGAGTATTGTTGGAACAAAAATACTCCTCAAACGATCAACTAATTTTGAAACTTTGTCCATGTTTAGCATGGGAATCCAACTCTTTAACAGTGTAAAAAACTCAGTATGCATGAAATAGCATTTCACCCCCCTTAAACTCAGTGAAAATATGTACTGAAGTAAAAGTGGAAGTAGGAGAGAAAAAAATAATCTCAGTAAAGTACAGATACCTCTTTTAGTACTTAAGTACAGTAGTGAAGTAGTTCTACTTAGTTACTATACATCTCTGATGAACTACAAGCTGTAAAGTAAACAGGAAGTGTTTGTCTGAACTCAGCTGGTTTTAAGAGAACGCAAATATCTTTCAGAGAACACAAAAGTTTTGCAAGAGAAGCATAAAATCTAAAAAAATATGTTTTCCTCCACCCCAATTTTTTTCACTCACTCTGATTTTTTCCCACCACAATGGCCCTTTAGGGCTCAGTAGAAATGTAATGTTGGTCATTATGGTGGAACTTAATATTTAATAACAAATATTTTCTGAAATGGTACTTGGTATAAAAGTTTGAGAACCAGTGGTTTAAAGAAATGGTATAATATGAAATCCTGCTTTTTAAGAACTTTTCAGTAAACTCTTTCTTCTTTCCCTTGTAGAGTCATCAAGGATCCAGTTTATTCTTGAAACATTGGTAAGAAAATATTCATCTCTACATTGCACTGTCACTGCTAGAGATGCTTTGACCTTTGTGATTGTGGTTTGATTGTACTTAGTTAAATAAAAATTTACTGAATTAGATTTTACTTATTTTACTACACTGTATTGCTAGTGTTCTGATTAAAACTGTGTAACTGGGGCTCTGAAAACACTGCTTGTGAATAATTTGTTAATATTGTACATTTTCATCTGAATACATTAAATAAGTGTTTAATGAATAGTGTTGTCCACTTTTTTTTTCCAACCTCACTGTTACTGAATTGTAAAATGAAATTATTGTGTGATTTATTTTGCATTCAGTTTTCAGTTATATTTCACAATATCAAAGTTATTGTGAAACATTGTGAACATACCTAAACTCACTGGTTAAATCTTATGTCAGTCCCCTTGAATTATAAGGTTCTATTCATGCTTCTGAGCAGTTTTGAGATATTGAGCTTCAAAGTTTTGCATTACATACAGTATTGTTCAAAATAATAGCAGTACAATGTGACTAACCAGAATAATCAAGGTTTTTCGATATTTTTTTATTGCTACGGGCAAACAAGTTACCAGTAGGTTCAGTAGATTCTCAGAAAACAAATGAGACCCAGCATTCATGATATGCACGCTCTTAAGGCTGATGCAATTGGGCAATTAGTTGAATTAGTTGAAAGGGTGTGTGTTCAAAAAAATAGCAGTGTGGCATTCAATCACTGAGGTCATCAATTTTGTGAAGAAACAGGTGTGAATCAGGTGGACCCTATTTAAGGATGAAGCCAACACTTGTTGAACATGCATTTGAAAGCTGAGGAAAATGGGTCGTTCAAGACATTGTTCAGAAGAACAGCGACTTTGATTAAAAGTTGATTAGAGAGGGGAAAACCTATAAAGAGGTGCAAAAATGATAGGCTGTTCAGCTAAAATGATCTCCAATGCCTTAAAATGGAGAGCAAAACCAGAGAGACGGAAGAAAACGGAAGACAACCATCAAAATGGATAGAAGAATAACCAGAATGGCAAAGGCTCAGCCAATGATCACCTCCAGGATGATCAAAGACAGTCTGGAGTTACCTGTAAGGTACTGTGACAGTTAGAAGACGCCTGGTGAAGCTAATCTATTTTCAAGAATCCCCGAAAGTCCCTCTGTTAAAAAAAGGCATGTGCAGAAGAGGTTACAATTTGCTCAAAGAACACATCAACTGGCCTAAAGAGAAATGGAGGAACATTTGTGGACTGATGAGAGTAAAATTGTTCTTTTGGGTCCAATGGTGCCACAGGCAGTTTGTGAGCACCCCCCAAACTCTGAATTCAAGCCACAGTACACAGTGAAGACAGTGAAGCATGGAGGTGCAAGCATCATGATATGGGCATGTTTCTCCTACTATGGTGTTGGGCCTATTTATGCATGCACCAGGGATCATGGATCAGTTTGCATATGTTAAAATACTTGAAGAGGTCATGTTGCCCTATGCTGAGAGAGGACATGCCCTTGAAATGGTTGTTTCAACAAGACAATGACCCAAAAACACACTAGTAAACGGGCAAAGTCTTGGTTCCAAACCAACAAAATTAATGTTATGGAGTGGCAGCCCAATCTCCAGACCTTAATCCAATTGAGAACTTGTGGGGTGATATCAAAATGCTGTTTCTGAAGCAAAACCAAGAAATGTGAATGAATTGTGGAATGTTGTTAAAGAATCATGGAGTGGAATAACAGCTGAGAGGTGCCACAAGTTGGTTGACTCCATGCCACACAGATGTCAAGCAGTTTTAAAAAACTGTGGTCATACAACTAAATATTAGTTTAGTGATTCACAGGATTGCTAAATCCCAGAAAAAAAATGTTTGTACAAAATAGTTTGAGTTTGTACAGTCAAAGGTAGACACTGCTATTTTTTTGAACACACCCTTTCAACTAATTGCCCAATTGCACAGCCTAAGAGCGTCATATCATGAATGCTGGGTCTTGTTTGTTTTCTGACAATCTACTGAACCTACTGGTAACTTGTTTGCCAGAGCAATAAAAAATATACTAAAACCTTGATTATTCTGGTTAGTCACATTGTACTGCTATTATTTTGAACAATACTGTATAGGAAAATGTATATGGGGAACAAGTTTCTTTCAAACATGAAAATAACAGGGACCCTAAATGTATTCTAAATATTCAATATCAAAATCCTATCGAATTTGCAGATAGAACCTTCTAATTCTAAAAAAAAACACTTTCACTTAGAAGGTTCTATCTGCCAAAACTTATTTGAACATTGAATATAAACTTAATGTTGTAACAATGTCTCAAAATGTGTTGGAAAGTAAAATTGCATCCTTTCTATGACATTTCTTTTATATTTTAGCACTTTCATGTATTTAGGACATTTCAAATTAAGCAAGGTATAGGTCTAAATATTTTGTTGAGTGCAGATGTTAATTTTAGTAACAATTTGGTGGGTAATTAAACACATTATTGCAGAAATTGTTACTTTAATCTTTCTTTTGTTTAGACAGAAAGAAGCTACAGTAATATATCTGAGCAGGACTTTATTCCACCTAGAGTGGGCCAGGTAAAATGGCTTTCTCTCTAGACATCAGTATGGCTGAAATAACAAGCTAAGGATTATTGTTGTAATTAAGACCCAATCAATTAAATTGTTGACTATTTGACCTTTAAGGCTTAATATTGACATTTTAAGACTTTAAAAACTGCAACAAAAAAAAAAGAAAAAATACATGTTTCAGCAAATTAATTCATAAAGTTTAATAATCATTGAAAAATGATTCACTGACTATATATAAATCACAAACTCATTTTTTAAACACATAACTATTATACTCTCTGTGACTCATTTTTTTCAAACACAGACTTTATCTGAGACACTTCTCCGTTTCTTCTTTTCTGAGTAGCCCCAGGTCTTTAATTTGTAAACTGGTAGGTGCAGTCACTGGTTCCCCACTGGTTTGTCTGGTAAGACCCTAGGCCCTGCTGCATCTACCTTGTCACCTGCTTGGAGAAAAAAAAATACATTTGAAAAATACATATTTAAACATAATATTTAAATACATTACATATATTTAGCATGGTATACCATTGAGTAGCTATACAGTCTACAATCATTCTTAAATCGTTTAATACTGAGGTAACTGCTTTAACGATCTTTCACTTGTTCACATAACGATCATAACTTACTGTAAACGAACTATTTTGAGTATAGGTTCAGTTAGTTAGTTTTTTTAATCTTAGTGCTTGCCTCTTAATATCAGGAACTATAAAGCTAGCGCTTCTGGCTAGTGTGGTGTCTAACTATGAAAACAATCTTCTCAGCAAGACCCAAAAAATAAAGAGTGAACTTGCCTGGAATTGAGTGCGGGTCCTTGACAAGATGTCAATAAAATTGTAGATCTTTAGGTTTCTTAAAAACAGAAACCTGTTGTTGAGTGCCATAATCCTCACACTGTGATCTAAAGCTGGTGACACGTCTCAAGTTCAAGTTCAATTTATTTGTATAGCGATTTACAAAAGCCTCCTGGCTGACCAAAGTGCTTTACATAAGAGCAAGAATATTACACATACATAAAAAAAATAAAAAATAAAAAAATAAAATAGACCAGACAAAAATTTAAAACCACCCATTTCAAAATGTAGCATAACACAGTAGTCAGTACACTTAGGAAAATAAAATAGACAAGACAAGGAAGGGGCCAGTCTGATCTCTAAAGGCAGGGTATTCCAGAGTGTGGCCCAGCCACTGCAAATGCACGCCCCCTCAGCTTTAGCCTAACACGAGGGACCACCAACAGAGCCTGGTCACAGGAATGTAGGTTCTTGATGGAGTATAAGGATGAAGAAGTTCAGATAAATAGACAGGAGCTTTGTTATGAAGGGATTTATAAATGAAGAGGAGAATTTTAAAGTCTATTCTCTGAGAAATTGGCAACCAGTGAAGGGATCTGAGAATTGGGGTTATGTGTTCATATTCTGACAGTTTAAAAGAAGTCTGGCTGCAGCATTTTGGACTAGCTGAAGTGCGTAATTTGAGATTTAGATATACAGCAATATAAAGAATTGCAGTAATCTAGAGCGATGTAACAAATGCATGAACAGCCATTTCTAGAGTTTTGGAGTGAGAAAGTTTTTAATTTTAGACAGTAGCGAAGCTGATAGAAACTGGATCCAATAACAGAAGAGATATGTCTATCAAATTTTAAGTGTTGGTCAATAGTAATACCTAGGTTCTTCACCGTGAGGATCTAAAAGCGGATAAACTATCTAGCTCAGGGCTTATACACTTAGAGTTGTCATTAGGACCGAAAGAATTACCTCGGTCTTGGCCTCGTTTAAGAAGAGGAAATTTTGGGCTAGCCATAATTTCACCTCCTCTAAACATTGGAGAAGAGATGATCACAGTGGAGTTGTTTTTCTTAACTGGAAGATAGATTTGAGTGTCATCTGGTAGAAATGAAAAGACACACCATGTTTTCTAAGGATAGAACCCAGAGGTAGCATGTACAGAGAGAATAGAGAGGGAGCTAAAATAGAGCCTTGTGGAGGCCACAGGTCAGAGGAGCAGGGGAAGACAAAAAATTTCCCAGTTTCACTAAAACCTTCTGTCAGATAGGTATGACTGAAACCATTTCAGAGCATTTGTTTTAGACCTACCCAAGACTCTAATCTAGATAATAGTAAGGAGTGGTCTATGGTATCAAAAGCGGCTGATAAATCTAAAAGAAGAAGAACCACAGAGTCCCGGAATCAGTGGAGAGGTAAATATCATTTAACACCCTCAAAAGGGGACTCAGTGCTGTGAGCAGATTTAAAACCAGATTGAAAAACCTCATAAATAGAATTAATGGTCAAAAGTGTTGAAGTTGATTCAGCACAATTTTCTCTAAAGCTTTTAAATAAAAGGCAAAACAGAAATTGGAGCGAAATTTTTTAGAACAGTGTGGTCCAGTGAAGGCTTCTTGAGAAGAGGAGTGACTGTAGCAACTTTAAAGTTGGCAGGACGGAGCCAGTTTGGAGACACTTATTAATAAGAGACAGCAGACCTGGCCCAATCGAATCAATAATTAATTTTAAAATTTGGGGTGAATGATATGCTAGAACAGAATGAGGGCTTACCCGACATAAAGTTGATCCTGATTGGTCCTCTTCTGTGCATTCGAAGTGCTGATTGGCTCACGAGATAGAACCTTATAGAGCCAAGTTAGAGTTAGTCTTTGTAGATAGAACCTTTTGTTTTTCAATAAAAGTCCCAAAATGTACACAACTTCAAAAAAACCATCACATAATGTAAATAAGTCGTCACAGAATAAGAATATGTCAATAACTCAATTTTGACAAAAATGTCAGATAGAACCTTATAATTCCAAGGGGACGATGTGCCCTCCAGAAGTTTGTGTTCTGCAAGTGACACGCTCTGTGGTGCCATCCCAAAGAGGTTCAAAATCACTCTCACGGACCTTTTCCTGGACTGTCCAGCTGGTGGAATCACCTCCCAATCTCAATCCCAACTGCTGAGTCTTTACTCATTTTCAAGAAACATCTAAAGACTCATATTTTTCACGAGAACTTAACCAACTAATGCTGGCACTTTTCCTTCTTTTCTTGTCTTTTATAAAAAAAAAAAAAAAACCTGGCTATGCGTTCTGTACTACACTAACTGAGACTTGTCATGGCACTTGTTTACTGTTGTTGTTAGCTTGTACACCTGACTGCTTCTGTTGTTCTCATTTGTAGTAAAGCTTTGGATAAAAGCGTCTATTAAATGATTAAATGTAAATGTTTATACAGGACGGTACAGAAAGTGCACAAGTGGGAGAGAGTGGAGCATCAGAAAGGACATAGCGTGGGACACTTTCAAGGATCACCCGAAGCACAACCACACTGTATACACTAGGCTGCTGGTTCTAACATTTTAGAGTGCCCTGCGGTAGAAATCTCATTCTGCATTCCCCACGGTAAAGAAGACACAGTCCGGGGGTTCCCATTAGAAATCAACTGGTTGAAGGTTCCCTGCTGTACTGTGCAACACATTTTCACTGCACAAATATACACAACTTTTTTCACGTTTGTGCGAAACAATATGCATTTATGTGCCAAATTATTTTACAAAACCTTTAAATATTATTGTATTTGGATTGTTCTACTACATGTTTTTAGCATTACCTCCATGCAAACTCTGCATAATAAAGTGTGGGATTATTTTCATCTGTTTTATACAGTATGTTTCCAAAATTAAACTGCTGTTTGACAATTTTGAGCATGTGGTAGTTTATTGAAGTTGTTTGTAAAGCCATTGCTGCCAGTCAATAGATTTTTAGCCTTGCCTGTACCGTGTTGATCTAAATGCCAACTAGGATCTAGGTGTATTTATACAGGTGCAAAGATACGACGGAAACAACGCTCGATGTTATCAACGTTGATTAACTTTTCAAAATCAACACCTCCTTCAGCTTTCATCCCAGGTCTGCAGCACGACCCTAATTCACCCGTAATGCAGGTAAGGACGGTGAAAGCGTCGCGATTTCATGGTGAATCCACATCGTGATTTCAACGCTTGATCCAATTTACAAACTCGAAAGGTAATTCACCGTTGATTCAACCATGGTACCTGACATTGTTTCAACGTTGAAATGTCGGCTGTGTAGACTCAATTGGGCAGCATTCCGCAAGTTCATTTTCTTCCAGCAGGAGGCTAATAGCGGGAGAGTGGTAAGGGTTTCTCGTAACGGCTGCAGAGAAGCGATGCTGAGCTCTACAAGCTGACTTATCAAGCACATGCAAAATAAAATCAAACATTTTCTAAATACAGTATTTTTTCCTTCTGAAATACAATGATAAAACAACCTCTCTGGTTTTGAAACCCTGCCATGTAGTAATTTTAAACCATAAAGGAAACCCAGCAGGCTGGGTTAAATATGATAACATTGGGTTGTCCCTTTTGACCCAGCTTGGGTTGCCAAAATACCAAATTGGGTTGGTTTCAACCAGCAGTTTTTAGAGTGTAATTTTTCTGTGAATAAAAGGAATCTGCTCCATGTGCTCTTTTCATTCATACATTACAGAATAAAATGGACCAATACACACATATAGATAGAACACAGACACATCCAGCAGCAACAGAGACAGCTGGTGACAATATCCATAACACACCACAGCTACAGTAAATATGAGACTCATAATATCTCACCTGGACTGAACAGAAGAGTCTTCCTCTCTGCAGAGATCTGGAAACATCCATCGCTGGGTTTTTCCTCACAGACACATCCATGTGTTCAGGTAATGATTCAAAGCGCTGAATCAGACTATAAATGAAAATGATATTGAAGTGTGCATTTATTTTATTTATTTATGCTCCAGAATGAAGCGAGATGCATATGCAGCAGGTGTGAAAACTTTTGAATTTGAAGATCAGGGTAAATTGTACTTTATTTGTGTTCCGGAAAACATACAATTATCTTTTGTTACTTACGAAAGGCAGAACTAAATAGAAAAAAATATATATACTGTATTTCAACAAAATAAGAAAGTTTTCACCCCCAACTCTTAATGCATCTTGTTTCCTTCTGGAGCATCAGTGAACGCTTGAATATTTTTTAATAGTTGTGTTTGAGTCCCTCAAATGTCCTCAGTGTGAAAAGATGCATCTCAAAATCATACAGTCACTGCTGGAAAGGGTTCAAATATGCAAAGATGCTGGAAAACTGAAGAATCTGCAGGACCTCAAAGATTTTTACTGAAGAACGCTGCTCAGTTTAACTGTTCAGAACAAACAAGGACTCATGCACAACCATCACAAAACAGAAAGACAGTCGAGGATCATCAGGTAACAGCACACAGTATTAAGAACCAAGGGTTCCCAAACTTTTGAGGGGTTATTTTAATAATTTCAGCAATTGTTTGTGTTGTGGACTAAATGTAAACATCTTTTATGTACAATATCTTAATCAGGACAGTACATGCATTTAGTATGACTCTCTTATTTTGTTAAAATTATTCACATTTTCATAGATTCTGCAAGGGTCCCAAACTTTCCCATGTCACTGTAAACCCTGTCCATGTAATCTAATGGTGGGACAAACTGTTTTTTTTTAAATAAGTCTGGTTTTAGTTAGTTAAGTGATGCTATAAATACAGGAGTGTGATGTTATGATTGAGCTGAGACTGACAGCTTCTCTGAGTGAACTAAAGCACAAACTGACGTTCAGGATCTTCAGGAAGAGATTGGAGTTACATTTACTGTACCTTATTTTAATACAAGCCACTTAAATGGCAATCAGCAGAAAAAAATGGAGCAGTCAGTCTAATTAAAAGGGTCAGGGTGTGTGCTTGTGATCGAGTGTGAGTGGGACATGCTTCCACTTCACTCTCTACTGCACCAACGCTCCACTCAGGGCTCCTGTAGTTCTGAATGGAAACCGCATTTGCCATAGAGACATGCTGCCGAGTGAGAGAGATGTTTGCCCTACTGAAATGAAGAAGACAGCGGCAGCACAAGCACACCTGCCAAAAATCAACCTACAGCGTAGTTACTCCTTGCCAGGCTCGCTCAAGCTTTAGTTTTGTGGCTCACATGTCAGTAAATAATACTGATGATATGATAATGAAGTCAATACAGATATTTAATAAAACTAGCAGGGCTATAACATAACGATTAATAAATTCACCCCATGTCTACACGGACACGAGTGGCGCATCCAAAAGACAATATAGAAGCCAGTGATGTTGTCTACACTGGATGCGGTGATGTGATATGATCCCCATCAGTGAACTGATGCCTCGTTCTATTCATGATGAAATGAACTGACACTCGTTCAGATGATTTACAACTGTATTGTGGTGTCATGTTTAGACAGACTTTAGTGCAGCGCATCTACATACATCTCACATCCGGTGTAGACACAGTTAGGTTTATATTATACAAATAGTTTATATTTAAATAAATAAATATACTAAACCAGCAGCATTACAAAATGGAAATATAAACTAGAAAATATATATATCTTGCTCTGTCAAATGTCCATGATACTGACTCACTCTGAGTTGGCAGTTTTAATCTTTACAGCTCTTAACGCGAAGTGTGCACGTGGATGGTTAGATGCAAAAAAAAAAAAAAAACCTTTAAGGTCTTTGAGCATTAAGGTAACATTTATCATCTTGTCTCAGTTATAAACTAAATGATAAAGAATAATAGCCTTTTATTACATTGCATTACATATCAGGGATGACAGATTGATAAAAATGACATGTTATTTATGACTAGATATAACTTTTGATAATCTGTGGTAAAAGTGGTTCTCTGATTGACTCTGCCCTATCAGTTTGTTTCCCATGAAAAAAAAAGTTTTCTAGTGAAGACCTCTGACAGACTTACAAACATTTACAAGCTGTATCCAGTATGAAAAGAATGTTATGTAAGATTTTATGTTATGTAATGTTTTAAGGTTTACAATGGCAGGGCATGCTATCGTGTCCTTTGCTTGTTTCTGATTGCACTTTAACCCCAAGGGGAAATCCAGATCAAATCACAGAAAATAAAATCAAAACAAAATAAAGCTAAAACTTGTTTTGAACAACTTCTTTGTCATCTGATTATTGATTTTAAGTAGGGGCAGAAAAATTCTTTAAATCAGTGAAATGAGATTCTTTGTGAAAAAAATGTGGGATTTATTTTAGGCTATATCACCCAGCCCTAGCTCAGACTTTGGTCCCAAATAAACACAATATGGTCAGCACCCTATTGGGACAATGACGCTTCACTTTTCTTCATTGAAGTGATTAAAGGTCTGTCTCCCACCTTTTTACAGTCTATGCTCTTAAAAGAGCTGTTTTGGTGGTAAAAAGGGTGTTGTTTTACACTAGCATTGAGAAATTTTAACCAAAGTATGTTATAGACATTTCATTAAGACCCTGAAGAAGCATATCAAAATGGACATCCGATGACCCCTTTAAAAAATGTGACACATTTCAGGTTTTCTCACCTCTTGACTGTCTTTGTCTGTGTGTCATGTTCTTTAGAGAGATTCATTCTGGAGGTCATGGTTTCATCTAAAAGCAGATCCAGATGTTGATCACAGAGTCAGTTATGACTCATCTCAGTTAATTTTCTCAAATCCACCTCTGTCTCAACAGCAGTGACCTGCACACATGAAAAACTCTTTTATCCTGACATTATTTACACAGAATCAGATTATACACAAACAGCAAAACAAATTCAGACAAGCACTGTGTTAAAATGAAAGTAAAGCGTGTACCTGACGATTTACAGACTTTATCTCATAATGTCAGTTATGAATCATCTCAGACCTCAGATAATAGTTTCATTTTCATGAGTCTTAAGTGTCCAAAACAAACAATAAAGTGTTTAAAATCTTCTCTTAGAATTTGAGTTAATTAGAATATTCAAAGTTATAACCCATTAATTTATTTCCTTCACAGGTGTACTCTGAGAGTTAAAATAAAATAAAATAACCTAATATAACTGAATCAATTAATGAAATGTCATTTACCTCAAATTCAGTGAATCATTCTTACTCCAAAACAACTGGTACTCACTGGGAAACAGAAATGACTCTTAAACTGACTAGTATAAAGTCAAACCATTCCCTTCAATTAACTCATATGAAACACTATTAATCTCAAATGGCGACTCACAACTTTGTATCGCTCCAGTCAAGTCAGCTCAAACTGCCTGAGCCTAAAGAATTGTAGCTAAATTATACATTTTATTGCAGCTTTATATGTCTTAAAGTCTATTTCTCACCGTGTACCACAACAAAACCGGTGTGTCATAGTGATGGGAAGTTCAGATAATTTTACCAACTCGGACCTTTGAGTCTGGTCCAGCTAAATAAATAAATATTTTTTCGAGTAATTTTGTTCATTTATACAGTGTATAGATGTAAATGTAATGTTCTAGTAACTCCCAAATAATTCTCCATCACCATGGACACTATTCCTAAAGGAGCTGTTATGCTTTTAAGAGACTCATTAGATCATCCAGCACTTTATCTTTATCTTTAGATCCATTTGAAATCCCAGTAGGAAACGTTTTTTTTTTTTTTTTTTTTTTTTGCATGGTGCTTTGCAAGTATTGTCACCTCTTTGAATGCAATATTGACATTCTCTGTACTTTCAAATTTGGTACCTTGGCATTAATAATATAATAATAATAATAATAATAATAATAAACTAATCAATTCTCTTTCCGGCTCAGACTGCATTGCACTGCTCGAGGCTACTTCGTCTTCCGAGTCACATTAAAGATTCATTCACAATATCAATCGTTCAAGAATGACCAGTCACTAGAAGTTACTGGTTTGACTGCAGTTCTTGTTCACTTTCACGGGTAAAAGGTTGGAAAAACACAAGTTATGTGTTACCTGGAATGCAGCATTGCTCGCTTTGTACCCAAATGACTCTTAACTGAACTTGTTTCCCAGAAACAGAATCATTAAATAAATGACAATAAATAAATGAATCAGTTCACTTGTTACAAATGTTCATTGTCTACCTCCTTTCATTTAAACGAGTCAAAACAGATAACAAAGACTCAGTACTGCGATAATGTAAGTGAAAACCTCAAACTTCGGTCTCTGAAACAGTAATGTTACATGTGAAAGCCTCAAATCGTTGGGGCACTTTTCTCCAAAAGATTCAACATCAACAGACCTAAGTCAGATGGTACTCACAAATCCTCTGTATGTTCGTGTCTAAAGCTGACAGGGTCCCAGGTCTTGAAAGGACTCTTGCCCGTGAAACCAGTCCCAGACCAACCACTTAGGACAGATATCACACAGATGAATAAATGTCCGTGCTGTTTCAAAGATTGAAGTCCAAAGGATGACGCACATTTTTTTCCGACGACCTATGGAAAGCTTGTTGTAACTTTTAATCTGTAAGCCATACCTAGTATCTCTTATCATGTTACTACTTATTTTTTAGATACTAGTATCTTTTCCATGAAGTACTAGTACTTATTCATTAATTACTAATGCTTATTTTTTTAGGTACTAGTGCTTTTTCATTAGGTACTAGTATTTATTCATTACATAGTACCTTTTATTAGGTATTGATTAATTAGATACTAGTTTTATTTGATTAAATACTAGTTCTTATTTATTAGATACTAGTACTTATTTATTGGATACTAGTTATTATTCATTAGATACCAGAACTTAATTCAATAGTGACTAGTAATTTTATATTCTTACTAGTAACAAATTAAAATAGTTTGCTAGTGGGATCTGTCATTGAGATATCAACTATTCAGTTTTGACTATTATGTATTCCACTAGTGACTTGTAGACTAGTACTTAATTTTTATGCACTAGTAGTTATTCATTGGGTACTAGTATGTATGTTTTAGATACTAGCACTCATTCATTACATTCTAGTACCTATTAAAGAGTTAGTTCAACCAAAAATGAAAATTATGTCTTTAATAACTCACCCTCAGTCGTTCCAAACCCATAAGACCTCTGTTCATCCCTCGGAACACAGTTTAAGATATTTTAAATTTAGTCCAGAGCTCTCAGTCCCTCCATTGAAGCTGTGTGTATGGTCTACTGTCCATGTCCAGAAAGGTAAGAAAAACATCTTCAAAGTAGTCCATGTGACATCAGAGGGTCAGTTAGAATTTGTTGAAGCATTGAAAATACAATACAATACATACGATGTAACTGGACCAGACCATATTTGTCACAGCGACATCCCAAATAACGTTCCAGCAACGTAACTTTGTGATTCCCATATCCTTCATGGCAACATTATGGTGGGCATACGGCTGGACGTGATGAGTATCCCAGCGACCAAACTGGCACGTATGAGACGTTACTATAAAGTACCAGATTGGTCGCATGCGTAACATATAATTGAGTATTGTGATTATAGTTATATAACTATTGCAATTCGTGACTTATCCAAATTGTCTAAAAAATTACTTGTTTGTTTCTGTAGATTTGAGGGAAAGATTAAAACAAGGAGGTCTGGAAATGACTGAAGGGAACTGACAGCAGTGGGGAAGGAGTAATCACCAGAATGAAGTCCTTTGAGAATGTGTGCATTCTCAAAGATGATTTGGAGGATATGTGGTTGTGTCTAAAGGGTAATGAATCAATGTTACAATAATACTGATTGCAGCACTATTGATCCTGTAGCTTATATAAATGTTTTCAGTACCGAACAAGTCAGGAACCAAATTAGTACCAGTTCTTGAAACCCATCTCTACTTGTAATAGGGTTTCTTGTTGCTGCTGCCCAGACTGTCTTTTCCCCTGATAACAAATATATGTTTTAATTTTAAAGCAATAAATAATACATTTAAACTACTAGGTGGTAATGAATATATTTCTTTATAAGGAACTCACTGAATCATTGACTCAACTGGGGGCAGTCAGGGCCTAAAAAAGTGAAAAATGTGTTTACTTTTGTGAAACGAAAGTATCAGATCAATTTGAGAATTAAACTAGTATTAAAAAGCATGAATGTGGAAAACACCATTAACACCAATAATGAACACATGACAATTTACAGGTCTGTCACTTGAGGGAGAAAAGGAGAATTATTAATCCCACATACACTGAACATGATTTCGAAGCCTCGGTCTAATTTACGTTAAAGTTTATACAGCGGTTTATATTCAAGTTCACAACATGGCTAGCATGAGCATCATCAAGCGCAGGCATTCATATATATATATATATATATATATATATATATATATATATATATACAGACCAAAGTTTGGAACACCTTCTCATTTTCTTTATTTTCATGACTATGAAAATTGTAGATTCACACTGAAGGCATCAAAACTATGAATTAACACATGGGAATTATATACATACATAAAGTGTGAAACAACTGAAAATACGCATATTGTAGGTTCTTCAAAGTAGCCACCTTTGCTTTGATTACTGCTTTGCACTCTTGACATTCTCTTTGATGAGCTTCAAGAGGTCGCACCTGAAATGGTCTTCCAACAGTCTTGAAGGAGTTCCCGAGAGATGCTTAGCACTTGTTGGCCCTTTTGCCTTCTGTTCTGGGTCCAGCTCACCCCTAAACCATCTGGATTGGGTTCAGGTCCGGTGACTGTGGAGGCCAGGTCATCTGCCAACACCCCACCACTCTCCTTCTTGGTCAAATAGCCCTTGATGCCTTCAGTGTGACTCTACAATTAACATGCTTGATGAATTTTTGTATATTTCCCCAAAATAGGCTGTTCAAATAGTATTTTAATAATAATAATACATGTAGTGCAATAATATTAAAGTTATCTTAAGACCAACTGTCCATCGCCGCTCAACGTCCCAATGGGATCTAACTAGCACGCTTTTTGAGGACGCATTACCGCTTCTGGGAAGTTAGCCAAGATTACATTTTTTTAACTTTACCACTACGCTCCTCACAACGCCGCAATAATGTCGCAATGACCAAATGGCAACTGAACTGGCTATCCTCACAACGTTCTGTGTTTGCTGGGCACCTGTGCGCTAACATTACTTTACAGCAATTTTACCCTTTGTCCCATAATAATGTTGGGCCAATGTATTTCAAAAATTGTGTCTAGTACTATATAAATTACAAAGGTTTAATTGGCATCTTTATTTCAAAGCTGAATCATCGAATCCAGACCCTTAAATATCATCAAAATATTTTTGGATGACTGCTGTGACCTGAGATCAACCCGGACATCACTGGCATCTACTCAACAGCTGATGGGTAACTCGCAAAGCAAAATGTTCCTTCGTGTTTTCC
This sequence comes from allo-octoploid hybrid of Carassius auratus x Cyprinus carpio, assembly GCA_024542945.1. Classification (NCBI taxonomy): domain Eukaryota; kingdom Metazoa; phylum Chordata; class Actinopteri; order Cypriniformes; species allo-octoploid hybrid of Carassius auratus x Cyprinus carpio. The sequence goes on along the minus strand of CM045073.1, from coordinate 7,348,654 downwards.
AGCACAATCCTATAGAAAGGAATTAAAAGTAGAGGTTTCAGAATTAAGAGCGAGGCAACAGTTCAAAAATTTCAAAGTTAAAGTTCATGCAAAAAAATATTAAGACAAGTTTCAGTAAAATAAAATGGTTTATAGCAAAATCCAGCATTAAAGCAGAAAGCAAACGATCATATTTGGAACATTATAATATTTTATAAGCATTATATATCAATATATAGAGATGGATCCAAAGATCCCTACAGGAAGAACATCTTATGCATGTACCATTCAACTTTACAAGTATCTATCAATAGAAGAACATCAGATCAACTGACAGTTTATCAATTACAACAGCTCTGCACTGGGTAGAACAAGTTCAACTAAACAAAGATATTCTGTGCTCAGATTCAAGTTCAGCATTAATATCCTGACAATTATTTTCAAAACATAATATCAAGATTAAGACTGGGTCACACAAGTCTAAATAAGACATTACAGTATTGTTCAAAATAATAGCAGTGAATGTGACTAACCAGAATAATCAAGGTTTTAGTATATTTTTATTGCTCACTGGCAAACAAGTTACCAGTAGGTTCAGTAGATTGTCAGAAAACAAACAAGACCCAGCATTCATGATATGCACGCTCTTAAAGCGGTGAATTAGAGCAATTAGTTGAAAGGGTGTGTTCAAAAAAATAGCAGTGTCTACCTTTGACTGTACAAACTCAAAACTATTTTGTACAAACATTTTTTTTTCTGGGATTTAGCAATCCTGTGAATCACTAAACTAATATTTAGTTGTATGACCACAGTTTTTAAAACTGCTTGACATCTGTGTGGCATGGAGTCAACCAACTTGTGGCAACCTCTCAGCTGTTATTCCACTCCATGATTCTTTAACAACATTCCACAATCTCATTCACATTTCTGGTTTTGCTTCAGAAACAGCATTTTGATATCACCCCAAAGTTCTCAATTGGATTAAGGTCTGGATCGGCTGGCCACTCCATAACATTAATTTTGTTGGTTTGGAACCAAGACTTTGCCCGCTTACTAGTGTGTTTTGGGTCATTGTCTTGTTGAAACAACCATTTCAAGGGCATGTCCTCTTCAGCATAGGCAACATGACCTCTTCAAGTATTTGAACATATGCAAACTGATCCATGATCCCTGGTATCAGTAAAATAGGCCCAACACCATAGTAGGAGAAACATGCCCATATCATGATGCTTGCACCTCCATGCTTCACTGTCTTCACTGTGTACTGTGGCTTGAATTCAGAGTTGGGGTCGTCTCACAAACTGCCTTGGCCCTTGGACCCAAAAGAACAATTTTACTCTCATCAGTCCACAAAATGTTCCTCCATTTCTCTTTAGGCCAGTTGATGTGTTCTTTGGCAAATTGTAACCTCTTCTGCACATGCCTTTTTTTTAACAGAGGGACTTTAGGGGATTCTTGAAAATAGATTAGCTTCACACAGGACGCCTTCTAACTGTCACAGTACTTACAGGTAACTCCAGACTGTCTTTGATCATCCTGGAGGTGATCATTGGCTGAGCCTTTGCCATTCTGGTTATTCTTCTATCCATTTTGATGGTTGTCTTCCATTTTCTTCCACGCTCTCTCTGGTTTTGCTCTCCATTTTAAGGCATTGGAGATCATTTTAGCTGAACAGCCTATCATTTTTTGCACCTCTTATAGGTTTCCCCTCTAATCAACTTTTTTAATCAAAAGTCAGCTGTTCTTCTGAACAATGTCTTGCAAAGACCCATTTTCCTCAGCTTTCAAATGCATGTTCAACAAGTGTTGGCTTCATCCTTAAATAGGGGCCACCTGATTCACACCTGTTTCTTCACAAAATTGATGACCTCAGTGATTGAATGCCACACTGCTATTTTTTTGAACACACCCCTTTCAACTAATTCAACTAATTGCCCAATTGCACAGCCTTAAGAGCGTGCATATCATGAATGCTGGGTCTTATTTGTTTTCTGAGAATCTACTGAACCTACTGGTAACTTGTTTGCCCGTAAGCAATAAAAATATACTAAAAACCTTGATTATTCTGGTTAGTCACATTGTACTGCTATTATTTTGATCAATACGTACATCATATCAATGGAAAACATCCAACAGGTCTGTATGAGTGTTGTCAGGAGGAAGAATCAACAGAACTTGTCACTGCCAAAAATATATTACAGAAAGAGAAATATTCAGAAGGACACTACAGGAGATACTAGAGATGCTAAACAAATACTCAGTCAAACAGCAAATTGTAATTCTTTAATTGTATTCTTGAGTGAAACTGGGTTAATAAATAGGATATTAAATAATAAAGAGAGAACTTATATATATATATATATATTATTTTTATTATTATTATTATTATCATATAGAATGATATCAGGCAAATTGGGGCATCAGGCAAAATGGGCCATTTAACTTAAAAGTAACAGCCAATGACTGCAAAGAATTTCAAACTGTTGCCATAACAGAGCTTGATATTTAGAAATGATTCTATTGGTCTGCGGTTGCTAAGTGAGATTAGCAATTCATTCTGAGACAAGGCCAGAAGAAAACAAGCAGAGATCCCTGACATATCACATCTTACTCAATAATAAGGTTGATAAATCAATAAAAACCAAAACAAATACACATTTAGAAATAATGATTCATAACCCATGTCTTGATGGCCTCTGAAAGAGATAAAATGCTAAGTTGTTCAAGCTATTGTTAATTTTTTTTAATGAAATTGATTGAAATTGATGTTTTGATGTAATTCAAATTAAATCAAATCAAATGTGTTTCATCAGAAATATCTATTTCACTTTGCAGTTTGACTGGCCCATTTTTGCTGATCAGCCCCATTTTACCTGAACACTGCTCTCTCAAAAACTCTGGGGCAGCTAATACTTCAAAACCTGTAGGGCCTGAACAATTATATTTTATTACATATATTCAAAACACAAATATTAAAACAGTCCTTTTGAATCATAAGAACATGTTTCTGTTAGTCAGTCTGCTCCACACAGTACAGTAGTTGGCGTAATGGTAATATCATATCATTTAATTCAGAGTGAAATATACAGAAATTCAGCTCTGAAAGAGGCCTTGAAAGAAAATGGGTCTCGGAGGATGAACTGGAGTTGGCAGTTTCACAAACTGTTGTAGAGATGAGATTTCTTTTTTTAACAAATATTTCAAACTCTACAGATAGTCATTCATTATTTTTTTTATTGTACATTAATAACCCTACAAATGCTGCATTATGATACAATGCTGTAATGTACAATAGTCACAGAAGTACCTACTCTACAGTAATCACCGAATCACAAATTAGACAGAATCTATTTTGTAATAACTTTATATGTCTACGAAGTGTCATGTGATCTGTGTAGACACAGTACCACCATCTACCAAGATTTATACATTTCTGTGATTAGACTGTCAATACTCGATACTGTAAGAACTGAATCAAAATGACACGTAATATTTAATAAATAAATGTAATTAATTCTTTACTACAGTACTGATACAGGCTTACAGTCTTATTCAATTTATAGTTCACTTCTTTAGATGAGTGAGCAACTTTAGTTTGGCATCCTATAGTTTATTACAGTTTTTTTTTCAAATACATCTGTACCTATGAAAGGTTTTATTTTGTTTATTATTATTGTGGCAATGCTGTTGTCGGAATTTAACCCAGCCAACTATGGCAAGAAATATAGACTTACGCCACCCGAAACTGGCGGGGACCTACCGGTATACAAATGTATCACCAGCACACAGATACGTGGTGGCTGAGACAGATATCAGACACAGTACACAATTCAACAATTTATTCAAAATCACTAATTTATATATACAAAATTGATTATTTTAATAAGCACTAAAAAAAGGGATAGGCATGGATCATAAAAATGTGAAAGACAAACAATTTTCCGATTTCAGAACTGGGGACTCAAGTTAATTATCCAATGAACACAGCAAACACTTGTGCTCTAACCACACAGCATCATCACCCACGTTGTGAACACCGCAAACCTACAGCCGCACCACCACCACACACGACACTGGCTAGGACTGGTACCCCAATTCTGAAGGGAAAGGAAACGGAACAAAATAAGAAACAAAATACCCACATTCATACACAATCACATATGCACATCAGGTTATTATTTGTCAGAAACACTTATCACTCGCTGCCTGACGGAAACAAGGACACCAGGTCACTGGCAATCCTCACTCACTGGTACTCACAGACTGTGGGCAACACAACAGGTTGTGACGTGTCACAGTATGCATACAAATAAAATAAAATAAAATAAAATACAATCTTAAGTAAAGCAATTCAAAAGAAACTAGTCTGACAGAGAAACGGCAGTTAAACACAATGGTTGCGTCAAACACTTAATGATTCGTCTGCAATTACCCCCACAAAGTTAAAGTCAAATTATTTTGAGGGCAATGAGTCACTTCAGGCCGGGAACGCGAGCGGTTCCGGTTGTCACGGTAACCCCCAGTGCGCTACAATTAAGTCGGTCAATTTGATCGAAGTATGCAGTACCACAACATTCACCGTCCGGTAAATGGCAGAAGAGTAGTTGAAAGAATTAGCAGGCACAATGAAGGACAGTCCACCCCGCCCAGAAGCTCTCCGGTGCCGAGACTGAAACGCGTGCAAATACTTCAAGTAGACCACAAAGCCTCCTGCAACACCTCCTGGCCCCCGTGTCACTCCAGATAATGACTCACACCGACCCGCGCACTCACTGGCGTACGAGTTGGAGGTTTGTAGAGATAGAAGTTTATCCGCATCTAAAAAATCTCTCCTCAGCCACACTGCTGGACATAAACACGGCGCACACAAGATGACGTCATGTCCGTGACCCCAAATGACATGCTACCTGGATGTCAATCACATCCCCTTTATACAGGTGGAAATGTACCACTTTCCCAAAAAAATGGTTGATCATATCACTACATTATTCATTATGTGCTGTTATCCTGTTTAAAACTGAAGACACCTTCAACATGTCTCACATTAGTTCATTATCAAAAAATAAATAATGTGTTAGCATCTACATTATTAAACATTACATAATCATACATCAATGTGTATTTGGTATTTAACTTTCAAAAAATAGAGATAAATACAGTTGAAAATGACGTAGGCAAGTAGGTAAGTATTGGGTCATTTCCTGAGGTTTCCTGGACAAGGTTTAGATTAAGTAGTAAGTCTTACAAACATACCTTAAAAAAAAATAAATAAATAAATAAATAAATAAAAATAAATAAACATTAAGTGTGCATTTTGAAACAAAACAATAGGATTGATATATATATTTTTAAGATATCTCATTGCAAGTTGTTTTCAGGTAAAACATCTTAAACTTGCATTTTAGTCCGGATAACTGCCCTATAATCTCTCTACACCAGTGCTTCTAAAACTGAGGGCTGAATACTTTCTATATGTAATCTAATGAACTCTGTTTTGTTTCAGGGTGCACGTAATTAAAATCCTATCCCATATAATGCAGAGTATGTGGCTCACAAACTGCATATGGACCAGAATGAAAACTTTGCATGTTTAGCGTGACCCATGTCAGAGCCATTGATGGCTTTAGCAAAAAAATAGTTGGACATTCCACCATGCCAATAAAAACAATTTAACAATTTATGAAGAGGTTTACAAGTAAGACTAAGATTTTCTACTCTAATATTACCATATTTTGGTCCATTCAGTGATAAGATCAAAGTTGAACTTTATTTTTCTAGAAATGCTGTGCTTTCCCAAGGGATGTGGGATCAGGTCAGAGTGGACCATGGTAGAGAATTTGATCTATCCCTCTTCATGCAAGACATCTTGGCAGAATACAGACATAACCAGCAACGACTGCCTTACCTCCAGACAACATCAACTAAGGCCACATTTTATTATTCATTATTATCACAGATATACTGTTCTGAGCTATAAGCTATTGGCAACAGTAGGGTTGTATTTGTTAACATTAGTTAATGCATTAGCTTACATGAATTAAAAATGTACAACACTTCTATAGCAGTTATTAATCTGGTAACACTTTACATTAAGCTGTCATTTGTTAACATTAGTTAATGCATTAAACTAACATGAACTAACAATGAGAAATACATTTATTACAGTCTATATTAATATTAATGAAAATAGTTATTTATTGTTTGTTAGTTAACTGTGTATCAATGTTAACAAATATGTTTGATTTTAATAATGTATTAGTAAATGTTGAAAATGTTGAATGCTGCAGAAGTATTGTTTATGGTTAGTTCATGTTAACATTAGTCTTAGTTATTTTTAATTTCAGAGCAACTGCTGCCGAGGGCCTCAGAAGCCGACCTATACAGACAGGAAATGGGACACAGTTTGACCCCTCGTCAGCATTTGGCATTGACCCATTTCAATCTGAAGAGGACAAAATCAGAGTTTAATTATCTTTATTGTGACCTTGGAAATGTACTGAACTACACCGCCACCAAAAAAAAAAAAAAACTAACATGACAACAAAACCTGCAGTAATTTTGTGCATACTGTTGCATGAAATGTATACAATATTAAGAAAACCTACAATTATATTAAGAGCTGTATTTATGAAATTGAATGAAATAAAATCCTCTGGTCACCACTGAACATTTGAAACAACATGCAGTATACCACAGTAGCAAACTTATTCATAACTAAATTGTTCTTCTATGGCCCTAATTACACTTAACACTTTGGGAGGCCAGCTACAGCCACCAGGGATTCCCCTGTAATTACAGACCCACATTTTACACATCCTTGACCCTCCTGAAGTATAACATCGACACATAGTCTTCAACTAACCGAACTTGAACAGCAGCGCCAGCACAGGACTGTTCATCACTCCTGTAAAAACATTACAAATATATGATCATTAAGAATCAGTTTAAAATGATCTTTTGCTTTAATTCATTAAAACAAAACGTATAGGACTTCATTACACTCTATTTGATGCTGGTGGTCATTTGTCACATTCAGCAGTCTGATATTTCTTAATAAAAAACAATAAGGGGTGGTTTCGGGTCCAGACTAAAATGCCTGAAAAAAGCTTGCACTGACATCTTAAAACATTGTATAAATTGTGTATAAGATGAACAACCAGTAATGTTTTCTGCAAGGTATGTTTGTAAAAACACTTTAAATGTCCTTATATAACTGAACACCTAGTCCTGGCTTAATTTAAACCCTTTCCGTGAAACCAGCCCTAAGTGTCAGACTAATGATCCAGGTAACTGACACCAGTGCTACTATAAACCAGTTTTTGGGGTCCTGATTATCCATTTGGGGATTTTTGCAATAATGACCAGGTGATTGTCCCTTACATACTGCCCATATAGATTATAGACAATGTTTTCTGAAAGCTTTACCCATGGACTATAGCACTATAGTATGGTTTCTCTTTTAATCTACATACATGTGTGATGACAGGGTGATTACTTGCCTCTGCATACATTGCATTTAAATGAGGTCCTCAGAATCACACTGGTGTTCTGTGAGGTCCTCACTATGCTTAGACAGCTCCCTGAGCTCAGCTGACACAGCTGGCAAACCTTCTGTGGCAAGAAAGACCTCCTCGATTTTGTCTCTTATTTCAAACAGCTCTGATCCCTCGTGTCTTGAAGCTTGCCTTTAACAGTTAAAGACAATCAACAGATGTATAGACAACAATCTCAAACCCTATTGAAACATTTTTCTAAACAACATTTGAGTTGCAATTCTTATCACCTGAGATCAGTGGTTTTGCATTAGTGAGTTTGCCAAAAAGTATATAAAAACATAATCCAAGAAATAAGAGACTTGGCACATTCGAATGGGATTAAAATGAGAGATTTATCTAACCAGCTCAGGAAAAACTATCCTGAAGGAGAAAACCAATCCCATCTGGAAGTTAATGTCTATGATTTCAGATAATAAACACCTATTCTTACATGTTTTTTTTCTTTCTCATTTGCACATCTTCTGCTTCCTGCATCCTTTATATTGTGGGTATTCCAGGTTTGTAGCCAGCTTATTGAAGGGGGTTCTTTGTTTCAAAAGTGGACCTTTTGCAGTTTTCTGCAAAAAATTTAATTCTAATTTTTCTCATCATCATTTCTGTAAAAAAAAAAAAAACATTTTAGTAACTAAGCAGAATTGTATTATGTTTAGTAACAACATGTGTAATTGTTATATTGTTTACATGGTACAATTTCTGGTTAGCCAGTGTTTTTGTGCTTGACAAATTTTATGATTTCAGTTCAGTGCTTGTGATTTGAATCAATATTTACTCATTTGGATAAATTTTAGGTAGGCTACACAAGATATAGGCATTCATTTTCTCAAGACAAAAATAATCTCACCTAATCCTATCAGCTGGTAGTAATTTTTATGTTACATATAACTCAAATGAAATATATTGCATTTTATTATTATAACAACAACTGTATTTAATGATATAAGTAAAAATATAATAAATATGTAATATAGTAGGCCTACAGATAATTAGCTAAATATTCTCTATAACTCTCTTTTCTAGCCAACTAATGTGCTACATATATACCAACCACGATGCGTTCACTAAGTTCACATTGCATATCTTTTGTGCAGCATCGGGTGGTTCATCAAATTCATCACCTCAGCCAGATAGGCCTAATGTTAACGTTAACCCACCTTTACACCCAGACACCCAGTGGACAAGAACATTTGACTTAATTTCAGACTTTAATGCACCCACACTGAAGAATTTGTCCATTAAATATATTGTTAGAAAAATTAAACAATACACTGTCAACTAATGATCTGTAGACCATCGTTCTTTTGTTACTCAGTATAGTTTTATTAGGGAATGGGGATCGAGACCCGGTGCTGAAAGGACCCAAACTTTCTCTAAAATCAGTAAGGTACCAGCTTATCGGATACTGCTATCAGTGTTTCTAATGATGGCACGGAAACTCGGTATTAAACGGGCCGGGACTGTTTATTATTAGGCTGCAGCTTCCGCTCTCCATTCTGTCTCAGCACACAGCCCTGCAGAGCGAGACGCCAGTTCATCGCTGTGGAGCGGGAAGTTAAGTTAGCTCCAAACTACTCAATTTGCCAACAGCTACGCTCCTTATGTGCAATAAAACCTTCAATACAATACTTTATCAGTACACCGACCTGTGTGTAAGGTAAACATGTAGAAAGGATTAATTATCTCTGTCCCCAGTCTCTCATCCTGTATGTTATTTACAAGAACAGCTAACGCTAGCTTGCCAATTAACCAAAGCGTTAAAAACAGTCTAAATAGAAAACCGTCTGATGTCTTAAAACTGAGCTGCTGGCTGAGACAAACAAGCCTCTTAGTTCTCCCTGGTAACATTACCTGCAGCCAGCGAATAACAGCAGATAGGGAGGAGGGACTGATACAGACTCATTTCTAAATGTCACTCAGTATTGAGATGTCAGATATTAAGTGACTTTGCTGTTGTAAACATCAATGTGCTGCTCTAGAAACAACATTTAGCTGTATTTAAAACATTAAAGTTTAATCCTATAATTAATTTAGAAACAACCAGGCAGCTAATATGCACACTTCAATACATGTTTATTTATTGCAAGTCATATGTCATCTCAACAATGTTATCGCACTTGAGTATTTTTTTTCATAGTGTTTTGAGTCTTGTCTTACCAAATAACTGTCACCAAATAAGAGTAAAGTATCGATAGTGGGATCGATAAAGACTCTGATCGTTAAGCAGTCTCATTAAGGGTATCAATATCAATAAAAGCCACCAAAGAAAGATTCGCAAATAACCTGCCTGATCTATCTCAACTGCTAATTGTACCCAAAAATACACACGCAATTAGACGAAATTACTGACAACATGGGCACTATTTTCTAATACATTAGAAGCTGTTGCCCCAATCAAATTGAAAAAAGTTAGAGAAAAACGTACTGTACCATGGTATAACAGTAATACTCACCTCTCAAGAAATTAACTCGTAGTCTTGAACGCAAATGGAGAAAAACTAACTTAGAAGTTTTAGAATTGCATGGAAAAACAGTATGTCCAGCTATAGACAGGCTCTAAAAACTGCTAGGGCAGAGCATATACACAAACTCATTGAAAATAACCAAAACAATCCAAGGTTTTTATTTAGCACAGTGGCTAAGTTAACAAATTACCAGATGCCACCTGATTCAAATATTCCACCAACGTTAAATAGTAATGACTTTATGAATTTCTTCACTGATAAAATAGATAACATTAGAAATACAATAGCTAATGTAGATTCTACAGCATCTAACACTTCAGTTTCATCCATCGCACTCCAAAGATAAACTGCAGCTTTACAACCATAGGACAGGAAGAGCTAAATAAACTTATCACTGTATCTAAACCAACAACATGTTTATTAGATCCTGTACCCACTAAATTACTGAAAGAGCTGTTACCTGTAGCAGAAGAAACGCTTCTCAATATCATAAACTCGGTTAACTTTAGGACACGCCCCAAAACCATTCAAGCTGGCGGTTATCAAGCCTCTTATTAAGAAACCAAAACTAGATCCTAGTGTACTGGCAAATTATAGGCCTATTTCAAATCTTCCATTTATGTCTAAAATTTTAGAGAAAGTTGTGTCTGCTCAATTGAGCACCTTCCTGCATAAAAAATGATATGTATGGAGAATTTCAGTCAGGTTTTAGGCCCCACCATAGCACAGAAACTGCACTTGTTAAAATTACAAATGACCTGCTCCTTGCGCAGACCAAGGCTGCATCTCATTTCTAGTCTTACTTGATCTTAGTGCTGCGTCGACACCATAGATCATGACATACTCATAGATCGATTACAAAACTATACAGGTATTCAAGGGCAGGCTCTAAGATGGTTTAGATCCTACCTGTCCGATCGCTACCATTTTGTTTACTTAAATGGGGAGTCATCTCATTTATCATCAGTAAAATATGGAGTGCCACAAGGATCCGTCCCTAGGTCCCCTTCTATTTTCAATATATATGTTGCCCCTTGGTAATATTATTAGAAAATACGGAATTAGCTTCCACTGTTATGCTGATGATACTCAGCTATATATCTCAACGAGACCAGATGAAACTTCCCAATTATCTAAGCTAACAGAGTGTGTTAAAATGTAAAAGATTGGATGACACACAATTTTCTCCAATTAAATTCGGATAAGACAGAGATATTAATTATTGGACCAAAAACACTACACAGAATCTTGTAGATTACAATCTGCAACTAGACGGATGTACTGTTACTTCCTCTACAGTCAGAAATCTGGGTGTTATATTAGACAGCAATTTGTCTTTTGAAAATCATATTTCCAATGTTACAAAACTGCATTCTTCCATCTTAGAAACATTGCCAAGCTTACTAAAAAATGTTATCGGTTTCTGATGCAGAAAAGCTAGTTCATGCATTCATGACCTCTAGACTGGACTATTGTAATGCACTTCTAGGTGGTTGTCCTGCTTGTCAATAAACAAGCTACAGGTAGTCCAAAATGCAGCAGCTAGAGTCCTTATGAGGTCAAGAAAATATGATCATATTACCCCAATTTTACAGTCTCTGCACTGGCTACCTATTAAGTTCCGTATCAGTTACAAATTATCATTACTTACCTATAAGGCCCTAAATGGTTTAGCTCCAGCTGCATCTAACTAGCCTTCTACCACGCTACAACCCATCAGCACCCTAAGGTCACAAAACGCTGGACTTTTGGTCGTTCCTAGGATAGCAAAGCCCACTAAAGGAGGTAGAGCTTTCTCACATTTGGCTCCCAAACTCTGGAATAGCCTTCCTGATAATGTTCGGGTTCAGACACACTCTCTCTGTTTAAATCTAGATTAAAAACACATCTCTTTCGCAAGCATTCGAATAATGTTTCTTTTAATTGTGAGTGTAGTTGCATCTGTTCAAAGTTGCATTTCTATTCATTAGCTTGGGTTAAACTAATTTTACTTTGTTGGATCAGCAGCTATGCTAATGATGTCTGTATTTTGTTTCTATGTTTAGCACGGATTTACATCCCGTGGTAACTAGGATTTACACAAGCTCCAGTCTGGATCCAGAACACCTGAGAAGAGATGATGCTGACCCTCAGAGGACCCCAGATGATGCTAACCTTGAATCAACAAACAGAACTAACAATTATTGCTAAATGTGTGACTGAATCATATAATAACTTAATAATATTGATAGTTCATCGCCTAGCTGACTACGCCTTGTATTATTATTATTATTTTTCTAAAATCCTGTCAAATGTGCACAAACTACTAGCTACTACTAAATATTGTAGAAACATAATTTTCTGTAAAGTTGCTTTGTAACGATTTATTTTGTAAAAGCTATACAAATAAACTTGAATTGAATTGAATTGAATAAAAGTTAACGATCCCCATCCCTAGTTATTATTTCCTACCATTCTTTGATAAATGTCGGTCTCATCTTTTGAATCACAGCCAGGTTTCAAGACTGTTTGGCCCATACTGCGTGGAGGGAGAAGGTTGACAATTGGCGATCCACTGCTGCACCCGTCAAGCTTCCCTCATACACCCATTTATTCTGTTGTCTTGACGATAAAAACGTGGAGTTAGTCCCCAATCGATGTGTTAAACAGAGGCTCGCTGCTGCAGGGTTAGGGGAGAAACGTCTTCCATTTCAAGGTAAATAAGACTTCATGACTACAGTGTAGACTCGGTTTAAGTGGAAGTCTTTATAATGTATATGAATTTAAAAAGTCACCTTGAAAACCTGAATTACTTTTTATGTGAGAAATGAAAGTTGTTATAGTATGCCTTCTCTTTCAGGTATTCAGACAAATCCAGAGGAGTTCAGATAATTCCTTTAGCGCACATCCTAAGCTCAGACAGGGTGGATTTGAACTGCTAAAAATATCTGGAACAACTCGGATTGGTGAACTGGTCCTCATCCCCTGTCCCAATGATGGCTCCCATGTCCGATATCTAAAGGAACCACAAACTCAGATTGGTCATGCTACAATTTTTATCCACCACTTCAGAGGAATCTGAATCTGGATCCTGTAATTTTCCACTACTGTTCTCTTCTTAAAAATGCAGACTATGAATGACGGTAACATTATTATTATTATTATTTTGTGTAATTTTAAAATGATCTTTCCTACAGATATGTGGACCAGAATGCAGCAGTGAGCTGGTTGGGCCAGTCCAGAAATGTGTGACTTGTGGAGAAGAATTCTCTTTTTCAAGTATTGAGGCTCATAGTGATGAATGCATGAGGTCATCTGATCAGTTTATGCATATTGCATGTGTATCCAGACATCAGACAAGGGGCACGAGGTCCACCATCAGACAACTGTTGAAGAGCATCATGTGTGTTTGTGTGTGGATGTTGAATCAACCTTGTAGTGCAAAATGTATAACAAAAGAAGAGGGCAAATGTTATGACAAACAGCAGTTATGTGATGTTTTAAATATGAGCCCATAAGTTCCTCTTTGTATTCCAAAATGCCAAAAGACCAAATGTGGAGGTCTGCATGTCCTGAATATTGTTCAATTTAAAGGTCCAGTGTGTAACAATTAAAAGGCTTTATTTACAGAACATGGCAGAAATAGAATAAAATCATATCAAAATCATATCAAATCATATCAAAATCATATAAAATCATAACTATGTTTTCATCCGTGTGTGATCACCTGAAAATATGTTACCTTAGAATGACCCTTTGTTTCAAAAAAGAAAGCAGTAGTGTGGTTGGGGCCTAAATGGATGTTAAAACACTGACAGACAATTATGTGGCGGTGGTGCAATTGATATGCCTTTGGTGTGAGAGACCGGGTTCAATCCACCATTGTGTCCCTGAGCAAAACACTTAACCCCTAGTTGCTCCAGAGGCGTCGACCTCTGACATATATAGCAGCTGTCAGTCACTAAATTAATAAAATGTCAAATGTTTCTACATACTCCATCGGTCCTCACCCATGGAGTCTGTCATGTTGAATCATACATGTTTCTACAGTAGCCCAGAATAGACAAACATTATATATATATATATGTATATTTATATATATATATATATATATATATATATACAGTATTGTTCAAAATAATAGCAGTACAATGTGACTAACCAGAATAATCAAGGTTTTTAGTATATTTTTTATTGCTAGTATGGCAAACAAGTTACCAGTAGGTTCAGTAGATTGTCAGAAAACAAACAAGACCCAGCATTCATGATATGCACGCTCTTAAGGCTGTGCAATTGGGCAATTAGTTGAAAGGGGTGTGTTCAAAAAAATAGCAGTGTCTACCTTTGACTGTACAAACTCAAAACTATTTTGTACAAACATTTTTTTTTCTTCTGGGATTTAGCAATCCTGTGAATCACTAAACTAATATTAGTTGATCACCACAGTTTTTAAAACTGCTTGACATCTGTGTGGCATGGAGTCAACCAACTTGTGGCACCTCTCAGCTGTTATTCCACTCCATGATTCTTTAACAACATTCCACAATTCATTCACATTTCTTGGTTTTGCTTCAGAAACAGCATTTTGATATCACCCCACAAGTTCTCAATTGGATTAAGGTCTGGAGATTGGGCTGCCACTCCATAACATTAATTTTGTTGGTTTTGGAACCAAGACTTTGCCCGTTTACTAGTGTGTTTTGGGTCATTGTCTTGTTGAAACAACCATTTCAAGGGCATGTTCTCTTCAGCATAGGGCAACATGACCTCTTCAAGTATTATGCAAACTGATCCATGATCCCTGGTATGCAGTAATAGGCCCAACACCATAGTAGGAGAAACATGCCCATATCATGATGCTTGCACCTCCATGCTTCACTGTCTTCACTGTGTACTGTGGCTTGAATTCAGAGTTTGGGGTGTCGTCCTCACAAACTGCCTGTGGCCCTTGGACCCAAAAATAACAATTTTACTCTCATCAGTCCACAAAATGTTCCTCCATTTCTCTTTAGGCCAGTTGATGTGTTCTTTGGCAAATTGTAACCTCTTCTGCACATGCCTTTTTTTTTTTTAACAGAGGGACTTTTGGGGGATTCTTGAAAATAGATTAGCTTCACACAGGCGCTCTTCTAACTGTCACAGTACTTACAGGTAACTCCAGACTGTCTTTGATCATCCTGGAGGTGATCATTGGCTGAGCCTTTGCCATTCTGGTTATTCTTCTATCCATTTTGATGGTTGTCTTCCGTTTTCTTCCACGCTCTCTGGTTTTGCTCTCCATTTTAAGGCATTGGAGATCATTTTAGCTGAACAAGCCTATCATTTTTTGCACCTCTTTATAGGTTTTCCCCTCTCTAATCAACTTTTCAATCAAAGTCGCTGTTCTTCTGAACAATGTCTTGAACGACCCATTTTCCTCAGCTTTCAAATGCATGTTCAACAAGTGTTGGCTTCATCCCTTAAATAGGGGCCACCTGATTCACACCTGTTTCTTCACAAAATTGATGACCTCAGTGATTGAATGCCACACTGCTATTTTTTTGAACACACCCCTTTCAACTAATTCAACTAATTGCCCAATTGCACAGCCTTAAGGCTGCATATCATGAATGCTGGGTCTCATTTGTTTTCTGAGAATCTACTGAACCTACTGGTAACTTGTTTGCCACTAGCAATAAAAAAATATCTGAAAAACCTTGATTATTCTGGTTAGTCACATTGTACTGCTATTATTTTGAACAATACTGTATATATATATATATATATATATATATATATATATATATATATATATATATATATGGTATTTAATTTTTTTGTGCATTTTTCACGGCCACCATAGCTTTTCCTTCTTGTTAGGAAGGAGAAAGTGAGGGTAAAAGCAAAGGGGTTACACTGATAGATGCCACTAAATCCTACACACCTGTCCTTTTCATGTTTTATTTTAATATGACCTTCCTTTTCAACTTGTAATAGCACAGTGCAGTCTTTATTTAAATTTGTCTTGCAATATAAAAGTACACTAACCAAAACCCCTCTATTTATAAAGACCGTCGAGAGCAGTGTTGAGGTACAAATGGAGGTAGTGGAGAAAAAGTGGAGAAAGCGACCTCCACTCCCCAAAGTGAAGGTAGATCTGTGAGCACATTGACAAGACCACAGGAGAGTCAGACAGCAAGGGTCAGCAACTCAGGGCCACATCAGGGAAATATGCCAGCCTTGGTACCACGTCAGGGACATGTGCCTACTCGCAGACCCATGATCTACTTTCCTTTGAGGAAGGAGGCTTTGCTGGTCTGTTAACTTAAAATGACACATTGCATGTTTTATTTTAGTAATTTGTTGTTCTCAACATATGTGGATTAAATACTCATATCAAGAGAGAGAAAATATATATATTGTGTGTATATATATACAGTATTGTTCAAAATAATAGCAGTACAATGTGACTAACCAGAATAATCAAGGCTTTTAGTATATTTTTTATTGCTACGTGGCAAACAAGTTACCAGTAGGTTCAGTAGATTGTCAGAAAACAAACAAGACCCAGCATTTATGATATGCACGCTCTTAAGGCTGTGCAATTGGGCAATTAGTTGAAAGGGTGTGTTCAAAAAAATAGCAGTGTCTACCTTTGACTGTACAAACTCAAAACTATTTTGTACAAACATTTTTTTTCTGGGATTTAGCAATCCTGTGAATCACTAAACTAATATTTAGTTGTATGACCACAGTTTTTAAAACTGCTTGACATCTGTGTGGCATGGAGTCAACCAACTTGTGGCACCTCTCAGCTGTTATTCCACTCCATGATTCTTTAACAACATTCCACAATTCATTCACATTTCTTGGTTTTGCTTCAGAAACAGCATTTTTGATATCACCCCACAAGTTCTCAATTGGATTAAGGTCTGGAGATTGGGCTGGCCACTCCATAACATTAATTTTGTTGGTTTGGAACCAAGACTTTGCCCGCTTACTAGTGTGTTTTGGGTCATTGTCTTGTTGAAACAACCATTTCAAGGGCATGTCCTCTTCATCATAGGGCAACATGACCTCTTCAAGTATTTTAACATATGCAAACTGATCCATGATCCCTGGTATGCTGATAAATAGGCCCAACACCATAGTAGGAGAAACATGCCCATATCATGATGCTTGCACCTCCATGCTTCACTGTCTTCACTGTGTACTGTGGCTTGAATTCAGAGTTTGGGGTCGCTCACAAACTGCCTGTGGCCTTGGACCAAAAAGAACAATTTACTCTCATCAGTCCACAAAATGTTCCTCCATTTCTCTTTAGGCCAGTTGATGTGTTCTTTGGCAAATTGTAACCTCTTCTGCACATGCCTTTTTTTTTTTAACAGAGGGACTTTATGGGGATTCTTGAAAATAGATTAGCTTCACACAGACGCTCTTCTAACTGTCACAGTACTTACAGGTAACTCCAGACTGTCTTTGATCATCCTGGAGGTGATCATTGGCTGAGCCTTTGCCATTCTGGTTATTCTTCTATCCATTTTGATGGTTGTCTTCTCTGGTTTTGCTCTCCATTTTAAGGCATTGAGATCATTTTAGCTGAACAGCCTATCATTTTTGCACCTTCTATAGGTTTTCCCTCTCTAATCAACTTTTAATCAAAGTACGCTGTTCTTCTGAACAATGTCTTGAACGACCCATTTTCCTCAGCTTTCAAATGCATGTTCAACAAGTGTTGGCTTCATCCTTAAATAGGGGCCACCTGATTCACACCTGTTTCTTCACAAAATTGATGACCTCAGTGATTGAATGCCACACTGCTATTTTTTTGAACACACCCTTTCAACTAATTCAACTAATTGCCCAATTGCACAGCCTTAAGAGCGTGCATATCATGAATGCTGGGTCTCATTTGTTTTCTGAGAATCTACTGAACCTACTGGTAACTTGTTTGCCAACGATAGCAATAAAAAATATACTAAAAACCTTGATTATTCTGGTTAGTCACATTGTACTGCTATTATTTTGAACAATACTGTATAAGCCTGCATATAAAATAACCACACACCCACTGTGTAACATCATCGGAAAGGCAATCAATTATGTCTTGAGGTTTAACACATCTTGACAAAAGTTCAAGATTGGTCCAGTCAGACATGAACGCCCATAAAACATCTTAATCAAGAGTACATCACTAACAATAACACATTATTTGTGGACATATGCAAAAAAGAGGCATGTTCTGATTTAGTACATTTTATTGTTTTGAACAGTTTAGCATCTGTTAACCAAACTAAAAATACCAATTACAAAATACTGAAAATACTGAGTTTAACCAAAATGAAAATTCTGTCATTTACTCACCCTCATGTTTCAAATCTTTCTGTGTTCTGGACGATATCGCTTTTGATGTTTGCTTTACTGGGACAATGAAAAATAAGAATCTTCAAGATGATAATCTATTAAAAAATGTATTATAAAAAAAATCTTTGTATCTATTTTGGATTTCAGAAATAAGTTTACAGGCCTACCATTTTCATCAGAAATATGATTTAATGAGGGGCATCACTGAATAAAAAGTGCTGAAATACTCAATCTTAAAGTCAAAACTCAAAAATGTCTATTTGTGCAGTGTTTGTTTATTAATGTTTTTAATATATAATAATATAAATCAATATTAATTGCATTTATTTTAAATACTTTAATCATATAATATTAATAATATTATTATATTTGAACATGTGGCATAAACACCTTGTAGGAGCCATTGTTGTCATGTGACAAGAAAATCATAAAACAAGACCCTCATCATAAAATATGTTTGAAATCATTGCTATTTATAAAATCAAAGTGGTGTAAATGATTTTAAACTGTATAGAACCAACATGAATTCAAATATTACATTTCTGAGAATGCGTTCACGTGTTTTCTACTAAAATGTTAAAAGATGGTTTCTTTTATCAATTCTTTATTAATCTTGTCATTGACTTACACAGTTGTCTAATAAACACAAAGATATTTGGAAGAATGTTTGTAACCAAGCAGATCTCGTAATCCATTAACTGCCACTGTAGGAAAAAATGATTATGATCGTAGAATGAGGGTGAGAAAATTATGTCTATTTTCATTTTTGGGTGGACTATCCCTTAAACACACTACAGTTGTTTGGCTCATTTCTTGTAACCTCCACCCCCATCTCTTCCTGGAGCAAGCTTCAGTTGTTCTGCTATTGCTACATCCCATTCAGAGTCTCCACCTCTTCACAGCATCTGAGGGAAGAGAATACATTTATTTTAAAATAAATACAATTGAGATAAATGACATGCACTTATTTTCAAAATATCTTTATGGTCTACAGCTAAAAAAAAAACCTTGGACCAAGATTAATGAATCATGAATTAAACATTAGAAAAAAAGGTAATCAACAAGCATTAGATTTTATTTTATTTTACAAAAGGTGTTATGCTTTAATGTGATGCCCTTGAGAAACACCCTTAACTAACGCTTAGATGTGTAACTGTGAGAAAGTGAAAAGGAAATTTCTGATAAGACAGGAGGGCTGTGATGTCCCCTGAATAATTAATTAAAGCGCACTACAATAAAATTACATCAATATAAGTAACATTTAGCCTTCTAACGTTAGCTAATTTTAGCCATACTCAGTGAATTTCAGTTGACAACATGGGCATAATTTCTCTCGGTTCCTTCATGTCAAACAAGTAAAACTCAAACACGTTAATCAAATAATACAAAATGTACTTACCCAACAGTAGATTTTATATAATTTATATCGATACATCTCCTCCAAGAGTCCTCTTCGAGTCCTCTCCTCGTGGTTACCTGCTCAATGGACGAACTTCCAGAAGGGAACTTCCGAAGAAAGCAGATCTCGAGATAATCTATCCTATCGCTGGATTTTGTAATATCACCGAAATATCCAGGCGCAAGGAAGTCAACCGGAAGTTGAAGTTGGCCGTTGCACGCCATCTTGTAGCAGAACTTCACTTGATGTAGCATCCCATTGACTCCCATTCATTTTGGCGTCCACTTTGACAGCTAATAACTTTACATCTGAGGCGCTTAAAGACTCCATTTGTCCATTATTTATTTCTAAAGATACACAACAATGTATAAAGGGCTCCATTACCTTCTATGTTACATTATGGCCCCGTAGAAACAGTTTTTGTAAAATAGGCTAACGATTGCATCATAACCACTCAACTCTCTGTCGTATTACCGCTACAGACAGGAGGAGAAGCTTGCAGGCAATTAACTTAATATGGCGTGATGCGTACATTTTAAAATACTATACAAAATAATTAATCAGAATAATTACTCCTGCTCGCTCACGACAAAGAACTCCAGCTCAAGCTTGCCGCCTCTGCAAGATTAATGATGGCAGTTTGCACGCATGCAGCCACTAGATTTACATCTGTCAGACAGGTTGCTGACGTCCGTCAAGCTTCGCTTGAGTCTGCACGCCAGAAACAGAAGTGCTAAAACGCTAAAAATGGGCTTCACTTGCCTCCAATTGAGATCCAATGGGTCGCTGTGTCCATTTATTTTACTGTCTATGGAAATATATTAGTATGTTTTGTGTCTACATCTTGGCAGCACCGCTTTGGCAATTACATCCAACTCAGACCGAAATTGTGACCGGTATATATCTGTTTTACATGTATATGCATAGATTCCATAAAAATTATAACAACAAATACATAAAACAGGTTGAAATAATGACTAAATTGCAGCATGGCTTTTGCAATCACCTAAGCACGCTGGGCACTTCAACGTCTATATCACAATGACATTGTAAAGCTTTTTTTTTTTTTTTTTTTGACCAGAGCACTATTAAAAGTGTAACTGGGAATTCAATCCAGTCTCTTTCAGTCAATACCCCACATACAGTGATGTGTAAATGTGTACTTTTGAAATGGATATATGGCATACATAAGCATATGGCATACTGTTCAATACAGTAACTGCCATCCAAAATGTTGCTATAGTTTACATCAGATTATCCCTCCAGAGTAAACTGTTATATTGACAACATGACTAAACAATTTGACTGTCTTATCCATACACAATGACACAAGGACTTGTCATGTTCATTGACACAGATATTTACTTTTGAGAGATGAACTAAGGATTTTGAGCAGGAGACTGGCTTTTGCAGGTATTCCATTGTGTATTGCCATTTGTACAAGTTGTTTTGAAAAATGCATTTAATGTTTTGCAAATCTCAAGGATGATTCGAGAAATGTACCAAAGCACTGAGAAAAAATGGTAAAACTGTAATTTCCATGGTCTGACTGGAAAACCAGGACTGACACTCACCCAAAACAGTATTCAAAACAGGAAAGTACAGCTTTTGGGCCCATTTCTCTTGCATGCTTTGTGTGATATCTGTTTGGTATTCTCTTCGCTCCAAGGGAACCTGTGACAACACAGGAATCCAACGATAGCTATCCTCGCTAAGTGTGTGATTGCATTCATCTAAACGCTGGATAAAGATCATTCTGGATGATAGTTTTCACTCAAAAGCACAATCTGTTTAAGTCCACATCATGTTAAACTACTCTACTAGAAACACATCTTATGTAGTTCTGACTGCAAATGTTTATTAGACACTGATATATTGACTAGTATTGTTGTATTCAGTTCATTATTAAACTTTACATTCAGATTTGCTGCTGCAAAGACACACTTTACCACCTGTATTTCATCTTGATCTTCCTCTCTTTTCTTCTATTTCTGTTTATTCTCATGTGTTTCCAGCTCCTCTGTTGTAACGGAAACAGGTCAATTTAGCTCAAAGGGAATCATTTAAGATTTTAAAGGGAATTTGAAAGAATCATGTTCAACGGCTGTTCACGGAGACGCTCGCGATTCAGTGAACTAGCCGCTTAACATCAAATCTGCTGGATACTAATATCCAAACTATAGTGAAAACACTATTAAATAGCACAGTAACAAGATCGGCAGTTTAAGACATTAACTTGTAAGCACATCTTTCAATATGAATAAGGCTTTATTAGATAAATCTAAGACATATAAACTAATCTAACACATAAACGCACGCACACAACATTCACACAAGTTGCAGGAAGATCGAAAAGTTAGGGAAAGATGAGTTTAAGAGAATGGAAATATGGAATTCGAAGCTTACAGCAATACGTTAAATTGCATAGACATGAACAACCATCAATCACGTATTAGCCCTTGCATTGAGTTCATCAATGTGACTAAAATTATATAAGATAAACCAGCACAACAAATATCTGGGGATACGCTTGCCTCGCTTTCCGTGAAAGGGACTCCCGCTGAAAGAGGTATCCCGGTGTCGCTGATTGGCTGGAAGTTCAGTAGTGAAGTGACGCCTTGGGAAGCCCGCTGGTTGTTGGCTGGCTGAAAGTCGGTAGCGCTGGTTGAAGCTTGAACGGACGTACAAACTTAACCTGCAGAACACTAAACTCTCAAACGGAAAAGAAAAGAAATAAAGTTTGACGAGACTAGGTTGTGTTCCTTCTCATCGGGCATAGTAGGCAGGCAGAGCACGCTGGAACCCGGCCAAAGAACAATGATGACTAACGGCATGGCTAGATGCTACAAGCTAAAGCTACGTAGCAAAGCAACAAGCTAAATCAGATATGGTCTTGCTTCGGGGTATCATAAATCATTTGTTTATCTTGACAAGCATGTGGTTCCTGCCCTAGAGATCTAATTTTGGACATGATTCCTATAACACGATTCATGTATATATTTTACAAATAAATGATTGTCAGGACAATATCAAGCAAGAAAATTGATTATGTCAATACTAGTCATGACTATGTATCCTATAGTTATCAAAAGACATACACAAAAGGTGGTTATACATGATAGTCAAATGTGTGGGTTACACATAAATGAATATGGAGTTAAGCAATGGAATGATTAATTTATAAGTCCTTTTGAGTTCTTTCTGGTCCATATATAATGTACAAAAGCAGTTTCTTTGCCATTCTCTGGCAAAGGGACTTTCTGGGAAGACAAAGGTTTAAAGCCCTTCCCCTTAGGAATTTCAGTCTGGTTCTGCTGGTGGGGAAGTCAATGCAAGTATTTAACTTGATCTCCTGGGTTTACATGTGATGTCCAGCTGTATTTCAATCACTAACAATAAATTTGACAATCTCTTCTTCAATTGAAAATTGTTAATAATTGTTCTATTGGTGTTAATGTTGAAAGCTGTTGTGTGAACAAGTTGGTTGGTTGGTTATCTTGCTTGGTTCTGTGAAACTAGAACTGATTTATGACTTCCTGAGGAGTTCGCTCTGCTTTCAATGCACACAGCTCTGATAGACTCTTTAATTTGTCTGGTTTGACTCATTTCTGCTACACTGTCCATTCTCACTATTGTCAAAGACTCTGAACAATCATGGAGCTGGAAATGTGTTCATCCTAGCTGTGTTCAGTGATGAATGAGACAGAGGCTATCTCTGCTGGTATCGAAGGAAAGAGTTGAACTCTCACCCGGCAGTGTCTCTGATCTCAACAACAGCTTCTCTCAGTCCTCTGGAGGTGAATTATCAGGGATATTGCACAACAGAGCCACATGTTTAGATAGCCATGTAAAATTTATCTAAGTTCAACATTTTAAAACATCTCAAGAATTTATGGTGGGTTACAGTCATTTTTCTTATGCTTTGAATAAACGCATTAGTAATATTTTGCTCGATGCCTCTCTTGTGGCCTTAGAAAAAACAAAAAAGCTTTTCTCTCACCCTAACTGAAATTATGCATTTTAATGTCCAGGTGACAGTCTTGTTCAAGAGCGGTTGTTTTGATTCAGTTGTTTGGAGCTTGTGGAGTTTCCACTGTCAAATACTGTACAATAAAGAGAAAGATAAAATACACTAAGATCTGCTTTAATACAAGATAATAAATGAAAGCATTGACTCAATAACTTACAGTAGTTTCTTCAGTTTACAGTGTGGATCCTCCAGTAGAGCAGAAGAAAAGTAAAGTGATGACAGAGTTTTAATTTTTGGGTGAACTATCCCTTTAACATGAAATGTTTTTTGTTTGGCAGTATTTTCTCACAGTTTGTTGTGTTCAATAATATAATAATACTCACCATAGCTCTCCAGTTTACAGTGTGGATCCTCCAGTAGAGCAGAAAGCAGCTCACTCCTGAGTCTCCTGGTTTATTACAGCTCAGATCCAGTTCTGTCAGGTGTGAGGAGTTTGATCTCAGAGCTGAGAAATCAGAGGAGCACAACCTTCTTCTCCAATACTGCAGTTAATCAACCTGCAGAGAGAGAAGAACAGAATGATCTCTGAGACTGTG